>JABAJV010000002.1:0-58721 GCA_018854895.1 Tricholoma furcatifolium
AACATGCCAGCCGCGAAGGAAAGCATAGAAGTTCTCGCCCCAAGCGCATCTTGTCAGCCTTGTGAGCAGGCTCGTAACAGTGTTGGAAATGCCACTGGCATGTCAGTGGCATGTCACAAATGCCACGAAACATGGCATGCCAGTGGTGATGTGGCTCGTGGCATTCTCATGCCCTGCTCACGCCATGGCATTCAGGGGACAAACGCGCTTGGCGGCATCATAATGAGATCATTCAGAGATAAGAACATGTATTTCACCACCTAGGTAGATAATGCAGCTGCTGTCATATTATCGAGAGCTTCTTCAATGTCATCTTCACCTTCGGCATCCATTTCAACAAGCTCGTAAAGCTCCAACTCGCTATCAAGTCCCAGGACTGAATATTCCTTGATGTAAGTAGACCAACCGTTTGCATTGTCGAAATCAAAGAGCTCTGCAAAATAGAATTGGGCTGTCTGGTTTCCCATCCAGGATGATCCCGAAAATGCGCTCTCCACCAGGATGTTACAGGCATCGTAGTATGCAGAAACAATGTATTTGATCACTATCTATATGTTATCGATGACTTTAAGCTCACGAAGCCATGATCTACACCACAAAAATATATTAACGACGCACACCAGCCGGTGACGCGATCTCATGATGCGCGCCCAGCCAGTCAGTGATCTACCGATGGGCGATCACTCGGCCATTCCACAGCTCATGGCAAACATGGCATATCACTGATTTGCCATGTTTCGTGGCATGTGGGCATGGCTGACACATATGGCATTTCCAACACTGGTCTAAACATCATGATATAGACTTGAAAAATAATGTGTGCAGGAGTTGGCGAAAACAGCAGGACTCAGCCGCAGAGCTCGTTGAGGCGGCGGAAGAGGCAGGTCCGGCGGGTATCACCAACCAACGTTACCAAACAACTAAACAAGATAAAGCTCAAGCGGTCTATCGTTATGAAATGTGCTGTATAGTATTTACCTGCGTTACTTATGTAATATGGACGGCTGCAATTTTATTCGAATTCCATTCCATTCCATGCCTCCCTTCAAAAGCTTACCTAGTCGATCGTGAGAATCCATCACATTGCCGTTGAAAATTGGAAGCCAGGGACACAAGGGGACACAGGAACAAGAGATTTCGATTCCCCCTCGAAGCTCCTGATAACGGACACGAATGTCAGGATGGGCTCGAACAGACCAGGCCTGTGAATGCAGGCGTGTGGAATATGTCGTAACATGTCAGAAGTCGCGCGCTTTCAAAGCTATGTCTCTGCAGATGTAATTGCTGTAGAACTGCCGTATGTTATAGCAGAGGCACAAACGTTGCGACACGAGCGGGCGTATCATGTATGACATATGTGTATGTACTTGGTAGATATAAACTGGTTACAAAAGTAGACGGAGATAAAACGGAAGCCATAGAAATTGATGAGACCCCACATAAATTACTCCTCGTCATCATCCTCGTCATCTTCAGCTTCTTCAAGCCACTGTAAAAGGACATGAGATGAAGCTTACAGTGTCAATAAAGCTGGCTGGCTCACCTTTAGGAAGGGCTCGCTAGCCTTGCGGACCTTCTTGCTGGTCTCTTTGTCGACGTACTTCTTACTGACATGCGTACCCCACTGGACTACGACCTCCTCTTCCAGGATGTCCATCTGGTAGAGAGCCATCAAAATTTTGGGAATACTGGGAATAAGATCCTGATGAAGGATCCCGGCAAAGCGTTCAAGACCGCCAAGAAGGGCCTTCTGATGTTTCTCAGACGTCACCATCTAATGATCACAGAATGTCAGATGTTGACGAGACAAAGAGATACATTACGAAGAATACCTTGACGAGAAGAGGTCCGTAGGCCGAGAGTTCGGTGAGAATGGCATCAGTAAAGAGAGCTTGAACGATAACAAGAACAGCTTTGTGTTTCTTTTCGATGCCAAGCTCCTCCGCTTTCTTGAAGACGGCGATGGCGAATGCCTTGGGGTCGTCCTGACCGTCACGGCTTTCCTCAACCCACTTTCCAAGGATCGCATAGGGGCTGTTGACATCGTCGTCACTGCCTTCGTCGTCGCCACCACCCAGATTGGCGGCTGCCATCGACCCTTCAAGAGCTTTGACACGCTGCTTGACAGCCTCGGGCGAGGTGTCCGCAGACCAATCGTCCTTAGCGATGGCGGTACTGTCGTTGAGTTCGGCAGCCTCGGCTTTGATCTTCCTCGTGAGTTCGTCGTCGCTTTCAGCGCCGTTGGCATCCGGAGCAGCATCATCATCGTTGCTGCCCCCACCACCACCGCCGCCGACTCCATCCGCAGCATCGCCAGTGTTCTTGTTCTTGCCCCTTTTAATTTTGACAGGAGGATTCTTCAAGATGAAGGTGGTGAGCTTATGGCGCATGTCTATGTCGGTCCTTTCTCCGCAGGCCTTGCAGTCACGAATGATGTACTCGTTCCTGCCATTCTTGAGAATGATGAGCTCTGTCTCAGGGTTCTTGCAAGACTTGCAGAGAACAAATTTGTCGATGAAACCATCCAAGAGCTCGCGTAGGCGTTCCGCATTGTGAGCACCGTTGACGATATAGCGGTCGTTCTTCTCGTCGAAAGATGTCTGAGCGCCAAGTTCGCAACCGAAGAACTTGGTGGTATAGGTAGGCGGGCGACTGAGAGCTCTGGCGACATCGGACATGTTTGGGATGACAGTCTTGATGCCATTTCCTTTGCCCTCAATTTTGGTCAAAAGTATGGGCATACTGAGAGGATATTAGGCCTGAAATGAAGCAAGAAGGCTACTGTGAACATACCGGTACCGGTAGAATTTATCGTCGACATCGCGACGGATATTTACGACTCCAGAAGCCATACTGCAGATATTTGTTTTAACGCTTGAATTGTATGTCAGATGGATGTCGATGACACGCAACGGGTTTGAGGGTGACTCACAAAACTAACAGGTGAATAAGAAGGTATTTTGTGCTTTGGTATAGCAATTGGAGGTCGAAGCATGAATCTTCTGTCTTGGCAGAAGATACAGGATGTTGGCTGGTGGGAGTAGGATAAAGAAATCGTGGAAAGACTGTTCGACAAGGGCTCGAGAGTCTGAGTGTACAGAATGAAGATGTGGTCTTTGTTTACAAACTCTTGCTGAGCACACGTTTTCAAAACTAAATTCTGTCGGCTAATTCCGTAATTACGTGATACATTACACATTACGTCATCTCCTTTACACCGTGAGTCAGCATCGCCTCAAGTTCATGTTACCTTGGCCCCAAAAGCTGCGCAGAGAGGGTATACATGTTGCCAACTGTTGCATCGTTTCATATTCCAGATGGTTTCCTCCTTGCCAGATCGTAATGTCGTGTAATTTCCAGTCCGGATATGCCCGCGTTTGTAACTCCTGTGCAAATTCCTGGAACAACCTAAGCGCACAATTCAAGATGTCAATCCATCAAGTCTTACTGGAGTTGGATGTCCATCAGCAGCCCTCAGTTCAAGGGTTTTCAAGTTCGGGAAAGTTTTCGCAAGCAGGTCCAATAATTCGACGGGTAGCTCTCTAACGTTGAGGCGCAGAAACGTCAAGTTGGGCTGAGAATGAAAAGCCGACAATATCCTGGTGATCTCGGGTGCGAAAAGAAAGCGATCTCGCACGTTCAGTCGTTCCAACGTCGCAGCTGAACGCCCAATACAGATAATGAGAGAATCAAGGCCTGCGTCGGTTGCCGGAGCGTATATATCAATACTTCGCAAGCCAGTCGAGAACCTTTCGTTACTGATAACTGTCGCACTGAACCACCGAGAGAGAATCAAGTCAGAATCAGGATTCAAGAGCCTGGATCCTGTCGGTGCGAGTCGCAAACTTAGGTCCTTCAGAGTTGGAGATACCTGATATAGGACCTCCGTTAACCCAGAGGAATCTTCAGCGAACGACCGATTGAACGCCGCACGTAGTATGAGAGTATGCAAAACTGGGAAAAGGTTCAAAGATTTAAAGAATGAGGAGAGGTCGGTGGACGCCCAAGAACATAAGTTCAAGACCTCTAAATTGGCGCTGACGCTGTTGATGAATGATACAACCAAGTCCAGTAGGTTTTGGATTGTATGAACAGTAACTGGCGCGTCTGGAGAATTAGGTTGCGGAAGGCTCATACTGTCGGTGAACTCCAACCGTAGATCTCTGAGCGCAGGTAAAGTAGGTTGCGTTCCTAGCATGACCTTGAAACTCTCAAGGTTACCTCCAAGGAGGAGGGTGCGGATGCTCCGTCCAAATCCGGACCAAGCAGCAGAGAAGAATTTCGGAAGATCGTAGTCTTTATAGAGGTTCTGGCATGCGTAAACATGAAAAAACGTGATGTTTATCATGGTTGGAAACAACGCCATGAGCTCTTCAAGAAACTCCCTGAAAGAAGTTGGGGGACCTTTGATAGATTTCGAAGGGCGAAAATTTAAATGAAGGAGGGAAGATTTCAGCTTCTGCAATGGTGCTGTGGGTGAATACGATCGCGGAGTTGGGCTGTTCTCTCGAGCTCTCACAACTTCGTCGAAAAACACCGTAAGATTTCGGACACGCCTCGCGATCGTAGGATAAGAACTAATAATATGGGTTGTAAGTAATGAGAGAGAGAAACGGCCCAATAGGGCTCACCGGAGTTGAGAGAGTGTCTTGAGAGCTTTTGAAGTCACTTTATCAAATTGAATATCTCCGTACCGAGCATCCATGGCAAGGTCGAAGAAGAGCCTGTTCAGCCCTAATAGCTCGTCGATCGAACTGGAAGGGAGGAATGTAGCAACATGCAACCAAATCTCTACGGGAAGGGAAAGCATCCTTAGTTCAACGAGCGTTGGTATCGGGACACTCAGTCAACTAGTACGTCGTAGGCAGAGTAGAGAGTAGAGTAGAGAGCTGTATGAGTTGAGTCTCGTGCGGTATTGATGACCGCAGTGTCGCAAATTTCACTGTGCATGGTGATGGTTGCGTCTTCGGTCATAGCAAACCCGTGACGTTGACAAGGTCTCCATTCAAAGAATAATAAAAAAAAAAACAAGAAATCGTAAGTTCATAATCTACTCGTGAGGGCATTATCATAAACGACGTGAGAATAGAGATGAAGAAAACATCTACTTCTTCCCCTTCTTCTTCTTCTTCTTTTTGGCTCCACCTCCGAGTCCACCACCGCCCCCACCGTCACCGTCACCCTTATCATCGTCCTCTGCAGCCGTAGGACTAACAGCATCGGCGGCAGCATCCTCTGGTGTGACCTCCTCTTTCGCCTTCGCCTCCTCTTCTTCCTTTGCCTTCGTCTCCGCCTCCTCTTTCGTCTTAGCCTCTTCTTCTTCTTTTGCTTTAGCATCGGCCTGTTCCTTCGCCTTCGCCTCTGCCGCCTCCGGCTCCTCCTTTGCCTTTGCCTCCGCCTCCTCCTTCGCCTTTGCTTCTGCTTCCTCCTTCGCCTTCGCCTCTGCTTCCTCCTTCGCCTTCGCCTCTGCTTCCTCCTTCGCCTTCGCCTCTGCTTCCTCCTTCGCCTTCACCTCTGCTTCTGCCTTAGCCTTTGCCTCCGCCTCCTCCTTCGCCTTTGCTTCTGCTTCCTCCTTCGCCTTCGCCTCTGCTTCCTCCTTCGCCTTCACCTCTGCTTCTGCCTTAGCCTTCTCCTCCTCCTCCTTAGCATTCTCTTCTTTCTCCTTCACTTCCGCAGTAGTAGAAGGCTTAGCACCCCAAGGCGAGGAGGGAGTAGTAGGAGTGTTCAGTTTGCTACCCCAAGGAGATTTGGCTGGTGCCTTGGCAGCAGAACCAAATGAAGATGTTGTTCCCCAGCCAGGAGTAGAATTCGTCGTTCCTGCAGAGGTGCCCCAGTCCGTAGTCTTCGGTTTCTCAGTTGGTGTAGCCGCCTTCGAACTTGCACCCCATCCCAAGGGTGTGGGCTTCGTCGGAGTCGTCTTAGCACCCCATGCGAGGGGAGCCTTTGATTTCTCCGCTGGTGTAGTTGCCTTCGAAGGTGCTCCCCAGCCGAAAGTGGACTTGGTAGGTGTTTCTACAGGGACTTCAGGCTCTTTGACCTCAGCCTCCTTGACTTCGTTGGCTGGCGTCTCAGATTGTGAAGTGTCTTTGTCAAGTGATCCCAAAGCATCGAATAGATCGTTGGACTTTGGTGCAGCCGCGTTCGAGCTTCCCCAGACATTAGAATCGAAGAGGGAGGACGCAGTATCTTGAACTTCGTCAGACATGGCCAAAGGCCCCGCTTCCGGAGTCTTTGTCGAAAGTGTGACTTCTTCAAGTCCGATTGGCGTAAGAACATTCGACGATGGCTTCTCCGAAGTAGCAGTGGCCTCCTCAACCGCAGCGGCTGGCGTTGGCTCAGGTTCAGTAGTGGCAGGAGCAGGAGCAGGCGGGGGTTCCACGCTTGGGGTTACAGGTGTTTCAATAGCTTCGACGGCTGGCGTTGCAGCTGCCGATGCACCTCCCTTCTTCTTCTTCTTCGCCTTTGCTGTAACGGGAACGGCAGCTGGGGAGGCAGCAGGCGCAGGAGGTTCGGGAGCCTCAGCTGGGGCGTCCTGTACCACTGGAGACTGCGAGGTTTCAGGAGCAGGAACAGACTTAGGAATATCATCGATCGTCGGAGCGGCTGGGGGAACAGGCGAGGACTTCGGAGCGTCGTCGATAGGGTTGATAACTTCTGAGGGTTTATTCTCTTCTGCTGAAGATCCCCAGGCGAAGCTCATGCGTTTCGACGCAGCAGAGAATGAACTTTCAGATGCTTTCGGTACGTCCTTTGCTGAAGAAGTAGAACCCCATCCACCAAAGACAGAAGTTATCGCCTCAGAGGGTTTGCTTCCCCACAAGGAATTTGATACAGTATCCATGAACCCTGACGATTTTGAAGCGGATGTAGGTTCCACGACTGGAGGCGGCAACGTTTCTTCGACCTTGGGAGTTGCCTTGAGAGTTGACTTGGGTGTAGGTTTCGCAGAAGGGGGGGTAGGTTCGACAGGCGGCAGAGTGGCTTCCATCTTAGGGGTTGTCTTGGGGGTTGTCTTGGGTGTCTTAGCGAGGGGAGCCTCGATAGCAACATCTTCGATCTTAGGAGTTGCCACTGGAGTTTTTTCTTTCTCTTTACCCTTGTCTTTTGGAGTCGTCGGTGTTACCGCTGCTTCAGGTTCAAAGCCACGCGAGAGGTCTGGCGGTGCAGTGAATGAGGCTGCAAGGCTTGGCGCCAAAGATGGGGTGCGCTCGCGAGGAGTGATTGGAGGTGCTGCAACGCTTGGTGCCAAAGATGGTGTTCGCTCGCGAGGAGTGATTGAAGGTGCTGCAACGCTTGGCGCCAAAGATGGTGTGCGCGAGCGGGGAGCAGTGACTGGAGATGCCGCAACACTTGGCGCCAGAGATGGTGTACGCTCGCGGGAAGAAATTGAAGGTGCTGCAACACTTGGCGCCAGAGATGGCGTGCGCTCACGCTTCGCAGGAGATTGTGAGCTCTTTTCAGGCTCCATACTACGTGAAAGATCACGAGACGAATGCAAGGCCGACGCAATTGAAGGCGAAACATATCCCTTTGATAACGAAGGGGTGCGACTCATTGACGGGGCTTCAACAAGCGGCTGTGCTACTGGTAAAGCAGGTGACATTCCTCTTATTTCGCCACTTGACGGGTGATAGAACTGTTCCACAGGCGTACGGGCCCGTGAGGCCGGTTCTGAGCGAAGTCGGTCGTTACGAGGTGAAGCAGTGCCAACATCATCCTCAGGATAACCATCGGGTTCATCTTCCTCCGCACGGTGACCTCGCTCATTGTAAATAATCGATGCCGGACCACTTGAAACGGCATGCGTCAACAACAACGGTGCCAAAAATATCAACGACTAGACTTACTACTTCGTTTTGCCCTGACAATGGAAAGAGGATGGTCAATAATCAAGATGAAATACACAAGAGTTCTTCCTTACATCGTCAACCCATTTAATGCGAGCCTTGAACTCCGTCAGACCGAAATGAATTTCAACAGAGAACACGATGGTCCAATATGTCTTGCCGTTTTTCCCGGCCTTCGGCTCTGCGCTACCACTAAGAGGAGACAAGTCGGCTTGTACAACACATAACGTCGAGAACTCGTCTGGGCAAACATAACTAAGCGACGACAAAGGGACGATCGAGATGCCACTCACCGCCATGCCGATCAATCCACTTAGGTATCACAGTTCCTCCTCTATAACACCATATTTCAACCTCAAACATCGACAACATCGACAAACTTGTCAACTCAGTGCAATACTTCCTTGTGAACACCGTCGATTCCTTGACCTTGACGCCCTGCAAATAGTTCAGGAACCGTGGGTCTGTGATAGGGGATAGGCACAAACCCTGTTCAAGATGCAATCGAACGCATCTGGTAAAAGCTTCGGGCCTGACGGCAGCTCACAAAGTCTCTCCTGCCGCGCGACGTGATCGGGGTTTGCGGGGTCCATTTCTCTCAAGAACTCGACACCATACATGAATTTGGACATACGAGCAGAAACATGATGATCACAGTAGAAGCCAATAGCACCATCTGCGACTGCCTTCGACCTGAGAAGGCAATGAATTTTTATGGACGGGGTTCTTAAAAGGGACGCACGTTTGGGTATCTGGCCTGCTAACGGTAACGTTAAGGGGTGCTAAACGCTCCTGGAGCTGGCTGCAGAACGATCAAAAATGGAAGAAGTGTAACCATACTCAAGCGACGTACTGGAATAGCCACGGTGATGCAGCGTACCCTCCGACCAAGAAAACGGACTACGGGCAGCGTGAGTTTCGTCCTTGGAGTTGAGGCATTTGCTTACTTTGATGATGCCGTTGGATGCATCAATCTGTGCCCTGATGGCACTTACAGCAGCTGTAAACACGCCGTGGTGAGAGAGGCTCAATGAAGATGCTAATTGTGGGCTTACCATCAACTGAAGGTTCAAAAAGGTTCGCAACTACGGAAAAATAAGGTCGGTTAGAGACGCACAGATTTTATTCAAGAAGAATCACGAACCCTCATTGCTAAAAAAAAATTATGTTAGATATGTTCATCTTCGTGCGCAAACCAAACGAACGTACCCTGTTAGTTTAAGCTGGCCTCCACGAATCCCCACACTCAAATCTTTATCAAGGGGCGATCCAAATGGTATGAACTGCAACTCGTTGCGGTCCCGGAAAAGCCGTTTAGTAGTTTCGTCAAATCGTTGAGTAATATGGTCTAGTGCGGCGGGCGTTCCATATTTTGAATCTCTGAGTTTCTCTGGAAGAGAGGGGTACGTTAGAGAGGTTTATAATGAGTGGATATAACTTGCCTTCAAGGAATTCCCGAGCTCTTCTACTAACAAATACAGATCCAGCAAAAATACCTGTTAAAAGCTCAGCTTGAGCCTGTGGCGTTACTCTGGAAATGACGCACAATCGGGCGGAGCTATCTCCTCCATTACAAGCGGTAAAGTTCCGCGAATAGCGTATGCACTGATATCGAGTGTGCCTCCTCCTGCATCAGCTATCAGGAATCCATTTTTTGAAGGGTTCTATCGACAATTCAATTCCAGGGCAAATAGAAAAATAGACGGGTGTCATACCGTAAGAACGTCGGCAGCAAGCCCATTCAGAACACAAGCGTGAAGACTAGCTTCGCCCTCTGTAACGAATCGTATTCTGGCCTTTCCTTCGTTGGTATCGGGTATCAAACCACCGTATACGGCACTCCTTCTCATCTTGCTCTGTTGGGCACCTTCCCATCCATTTGGGTGGGAGAGCACGAACTGGATATTATTCTCTACAGTGTTCCATAGGGCTGCACCGTTCCCATGGGTATCGATAATGAAATTGCGAGTACATCGGTATAGATAGGCCAAAAAGTCGCCAAATACATGTATTGCGGTCTTGCGACGAGGAAGCGGCCCAAGGCGCATTCCATTCATGTTCAGTTGCATTGTTCGTGGTCGTAATCGTAATTTGAATCTGTGGGCTTGAGTCAGAAGGAGAAAAGAGTACAAGAATTGTTGCTTCGCACAGTTCGGTTTTTGTCCAACCATCATCCTCTGCCTGAGCCATTACAGACGAAGTGTCTGCCTCTGCGCCAGCAGCCATCATCTTGCCATGTTTATCGTAGTATATAATGGAGGGGATCTTGGTGTTGCCGGCAACATGTTCCTGCCCAGGAAAGCTAAGCAGTTGAATTCAATAATCTGTGTTACCCATTTGCAAGTCCTCTTACCGAGTGACCCCATGGATTTTGGGTATTTCGCCTGGCTCAAGAATTGCGTAGGAGACCTAGAGTGCCGATCAATGAGGTCAGAACTAAAGCAGCTGAGGCCGACTTACACCGCTAAAAGTTGTTCCGATGTCGATCGCAATGACGAGGGACCGTGTCAGCCCGCTATAAGGTTTGCGATTCTCAGTCGCTGACTTCATATTGACGAAGCACCAGGACTGGACGCTGGTCTAGAGACGGCGGCAATGGCGTTAAGAAAGAAGAAAATTTGAACTCGTGTTTGATTGGTACCGTTCATAATATTACGGTTTACCCTTTGGATCAATTTTTGACTTCCACGCTGCCAACGTGCTCACCTCATTGTCCCTCTTCTTTCATTCATTCCGACGTGCCGCTGCCACCGACAAGCGCCGTCTCTGAGCTACAGGAGTGCTACAGCTACTTTGGGTATTCTTGGGAATTGTATTGGACACGTTGTGGCAACCAAGGCGTCATTTGACCTCAAGGCTATGATGTTTTGATGCAGTGGACCATATCTGCTGACGCTGTAAAGAGGCACTCCGAATCAGCGATAATCCGAAAGTGCGGTGTTTGGCTTTGTCGTTTGCTCGACATGCTCCCCATCGCTAACCTGAACATCAGAAACTTGTACGACAACGCCGCCGACTTTTTTCTCTCTTATAGTCCTTCCTGGTCCCCACTTCCTTTACGCTCCGAATCTTCGGCTTCTAGTTCTCCCGTTGCCTCTAAACCCCCTGTTTTAGAGTCCAGATCTCGAGAGTGCGCACCGTTACATGAAAGGTTGGATGCCGCGTGTCATTCACCCACAAGCTCTCTCGCAGGTCTGGCTCCTTTCTCCATGCGCCGTCAATTTGATGCCACGAAAGCTGAGTTGGCAAAATCTCAGGCCGATGTCGTCAGACTGGAAGAACGGTGCCGAATGTTAGAAAAGACGTTAAAAGAGACGAGGGAGATGCTCAGGGCCAGGGATGCAGAGGTGGAGAAAATGAGGAGAGACAGGGAGAAAGAACGCATGGTCGCTGAGCGCCGGTACAGCGATCCTCTTTACCTCACTCCCCAAACACCAAAAGACCTCCACATGAGGCATAGTTCGCTAGATATGCGATTAACAGCGAGTCCAGTGACCATGAACGGAAGATCTACGTCAACAGAGCAAGAGCGGGCTCTCATGCTGGCAGGATCTGAGGAAGAGCGCGCACGAATACGCAGTACCGAACTCTATATGACTAGAACGGATAGCTGGTCCGGAGCTCAGGTTCTTCAAGCCGTCCATGACCTTAACTCGGAAATCCTCCAATACGCTGCTTCTGCAACAGAAATATGCACTTTCGACAAAGATTCTCGCCCTTCTTCGGCGAAATCTATTCAAGCTATGCATGATACCTCATCTCGACTTGGCCCAAATCTATCCCGAGTACTCTCCAATAGAGATCATTCGCAAGATCCTATTCTTGTCCAGCTTGCATTGCAAGGGTGTGTCTCCGTCTGCATCACCCGGGCCCTATCTTCTTTCTGCATGGGATACCCTTCAAAGTCCGATACCGTCATATCCCAAATATATTCGCATATAGTCATGGCTGGTACGTCCACACCTCCTAACCTTTAAATACCTTTATCCAAACCTTTACAGAACCACAACCAACCTCCTCTAAATGGCGTGCCCTTGCACATCGACACATACACAGCATAAATCCTCAGCTCGCTGAGCAATCCGTCAATGACCTTGCCGACACTATACTTCGATGGTCAGCCGATATTTTCACCATCGCTGGCTGTGTGAGTTACGAAAATGGCACAACATCGTCGAAAGAAGGCCTTCGGCTCCGTTTTGGCGACCAAGTCCGACGCATTGCCACTTCCGTGACACGCTTAGCGCGAGTGACCCGAGAAGAAATAATGTCCACATCCTTTGACGTTATTTCTGTCAGTGCCAACACCTCGTTTAACCCCAACGTCATGGCAGACGCCTTTGGAGACTACGTTGCATCGCGCGGCGCGATTTTGGCTACCACAGAGTTGGGGTTGCGATGTACTACGCGTATGCGAGGAAGCCATGAATTGGAGGACCACAATGACGTGACCTGGGAACAGAGGTCGATATTAATGCCAAAGGTTGTCCTCGAGTCGGTCCTTGATGCTCTTGACCCCCGATAACGGGCCCTATACCCATGCCTTCTTGGATGAATCTCTATTGGGAACATTTGTCCTGATAATCTCACGAGCCGTCCATTCGGACAGATACCCCTGCTTTCGTGAATACAGCGCTGTGCCTTGGTGTCTTCCCCGATATCTTGCCAGAGATACTGCCATATTAGCAAACAGATTTTGTTGCAGACACGTCGACTTGATAGCTTTGGTCCTCTTTATGCTCTGTGTCGTCTGTACTATTAAGAAATAACGCTTTCTCAGATAACTTATGATAGATTTTCATAGATTTTCTAACCTCTACCGTAGCTCTCACTCAAATAGGATATCATGTTATCTTCACGTTTTTGTGCCATTCAACTCTGTGCGGTCCGATCTTTGGGGCAGGGGTTGTTGTTTGACGTCTCGACCCTGAAGCGTCAATCTGTAGTAAAGGGGCCGATATGGCGCACATGTTTGCTCTCAGAGAAGACCAAGTCTTGCATAAAGTATTCAGGTATGCATAGCGAGAGTGTCATGACATATTGGAGGAGCTTGGAGCCAGTTTTGGAGCCAGTTGGTGGAGTGGAAAGCCAATGGAAAGTTTGTACACCAACGGGAATTGATCACAATGCTTGAGCGGCATGTTGTAATAGAAGCTCATATCGCGCCGAGTCACTTCTTAATTTTTTACACTTAAACCGATATAAAAAGCACCTTCTTGGCTCACGTCCTGCCACCATCTTGACTGATTCCACGTCGCTGTTACAGACTTGGACACCGTGAAACATTGTTGACGGCAAGTCTTGGCCATATAACACAAAGATCTGACGCACATCCTCCATTCATCACGTACTACTTGGCTGCTATATAACCTCCAACATTTTTTGAACCCGCAGACCTCTACTCGCATAGTTCCTGACGGCGACCGACGCTACGCCCGGAGATATCACTTTGGCTACGTTTGGCCTTTCTTAACACCGTCCCGACTACCGTGCTCAAGGCAACTTTAAATAAATATATATATTCCCCACCCTTTTTCTTACCCCACCTTTCGTTTAACCCCACACCTTTGACATGGCACCTCCGTTGAACCACCCACCTGGCGTAACATTCGTCGAGGAGCGAGCTGCCACCACTCATACTGTCGACGCTGCGACGTACTATGGCGGAGGCGAGTCATACACTCGATCTCGAACATACAGCCATGTAAGCTCATTGGATGTGTTCTCTGACACTGGGCTTATATGCTCCACAGTCTCATATTCATGGATATAGACCCAAGAGAGCACCTGCCTTCGAAGAAGATTGGCATCTCCGACCGCGTCGCTTATCCCACGACGAAAAGAGCGTAACTGGCCCTCGTCGTTTTCTCATTGACGTAGAGGAGACTATCCGCGTCATTCTCGAGCAGGAAGACACAGACGGCGACTTCCAGATTAGTGTCACTGATGCTGGTCCGAAAATGATGGCGTTGGGGACGGCTACAAGCAATGGCTTCAAAACTTTTGACATACGTGTACGTATTTTGGCATGCCGAGGATATCTCTTTGTACTGACGGATACTCAGGGGACATACATGCTGTCGAACCTGCTCCAAGAGCTGGCATTAGCCCGCGATCACAATAGGAAACGTATTGTCCTCGATGAGGCGCGTCTGACTGAAAACCCGGTAGATCGCTTGTCACGCATGATCAAGAACTCGTTCTGGCACTCCTTGACGCGTCGCATCGATGGCGATGGCCTTGAGATCATTACCGCAGATCCTAAGAACCGGACAGGACGCGTCAATCCTCGTATCTACGTCCCTCATGGCGAACCTGCTATGGCAGATTACTATAGAAGGGTCGCGAAGGAGAAGCCGCACATGAACCTAGATGTTCAGGTCCTTCCCGAGAAGCCTGATGATCCCGCCTTCGTGAAAAGCTTGAATAACAAGCCTGGTATTCTGGCCTTGGCAATGAATGAGATTGACGACGGAAAGGGCGGAAAGACTCTCAAGGGTATTCCATTCATTGTTCCAGGAGCGCGTTTCAACGAGGTCAGTTCCGTCATCATTGCATCTTTGAGCCAAAGCTGATTGCCAAAACCACATAGCTGTACAACTGGGATTCCTACTTCATTTCTCTTGGCCTTCTTGTCGATGGCCAAGTCTCGATGGCCAAGGGTATGGTTGATCATTTCATATTCGAGATCAAGCACTACGGCAAGATCTTGAACGGCAACCGCAGCTACTATCTCTGTCGCACTCAACCTCCTTTCCTTACGGACATGGCTCTCCAGATCTATAATCAGCTTGATCAGTCAGACGTGGATGCTAACCGCGAGTGGCTGAAACGCGCTATTCAAGCCGCCATTAAAGAATACCATACTGTCTGGGTCGCCGAGCCTCGTATCGACCTTAAGACTGGCCTTTCTCGCTACCGTCCCGATGGTCTTGGCATTCCTCCCGAAACTGAGGCTACGCATTTTACCCAGATCCTCGAGCCTTTCGCTCGCAAGCATGGAATTTCCGTGCTCGAATTTAGTGAGAAATACAACGACGGGAGCCTCAAGGAGCCCGAGCTCGACGAATATTTCCTCCATGATCGTGCTGTGCGCGAATCAGGGCATGATACCACCTACCGCTTCGAGAAACGCTGTGCGAATCTCGCTACCATCGACTTGCAGTCCTTGCTCTACAAGTACGAAGTTGATATTGGCACCGCCATTCGAGAGGTCTTCGACGACGAGCTGGAGCTCGACGAGGACTTTGACTTGGCGCCGTTCCCGCCATCCCCTGAGGCCTACGCGAACCCGCGTAGGGATAGTTCGAAGAGCCGTATCCAGAGGAGCGACGAGTGGTTCGACAGGGCAGATTTCAGGAAAGACATGATTGATAAGTATCTCTGGAATGAGCAGAAGAGCCTCTTCTTCGATTACGATACTGTCCAAGAAAAGCAGATTCTGTACGAGAGTGTTACGTCGTTTTGGCCGCTCTGGGCTGGATGTGCGAGTGATGAGCAGGCTTGGAAACTGGTGTAAGTGGTCACGTCGATTTCTTCCCCTCGACATTCCTCTGATGGTGGACTTATAGGACTCAGTCGTTGAGGAAGTTCGAGGTGCTTGGTGGTGTAGTTTCTGGAACCGAAGAGTCTCGTGGCAAGATCTCCTTGGAGCGCCCGAATCGTCAATGGGATTATCCGTGAGTTGTAACTTGATCTTTGTGTACAGCGCCTAATTGACTTTGAATAGATATGCATGGTATGCTTATCGTTGTGTATAGCATAGCAATTGTTTGACTTTGGATCATAGGCCGCCTCATCAGATCATGGCATGGGTCGGTCTGGAACGTTATGGCTATCTGGACGAAGCCCAGCGCCTGGCGTACAGGTTCCTCTACATGTAGGTCATGTTTTGTCCCTGGAAAAGCGCCCAAGCGCTGATCGTCGTTTTAGGATGACCACGGCATTTGTTGATTTCAATGGAGTCGTCCCTGAAAAGGTAAAATATTTTTGTACAGCCCAGATGTTGACCGTTTTCACCTAAACTTCCTTCAGTTTGACGCCGTTAAACTGTCCCACCTGGTGGATGCGGAGTATGGCAATCAAGGTATCGACTTCAAGCTGGTTCCTCGTGAGGGCTTTGGCTGGATGAACTGTACGTGGTTTTTGTTTCTGTCGGATGAAATTGGCAATGATTCAATGTCACGTTTATAGCTGCTTATCAGGTTGGACTGACCTTTATGACTTCCCATATGAGGCGCGCAGTCGCTGCGTGCACCAGCCCAGAAGTCTTCTTTGGTTCAGCTGCCACCTTGCAGCCACCTATGCTCAACGCGGACATGTCTGCTGTTGATCCGCTTGGCCTTGCTATGGAACACCTCAGTGTCGCTGAGTCTGGTTAAGGACCCTGCACATATAGACCATGATTTTCTTAACTCTTTTTTTTCTTGCTAATGTTCTGCTCTCTTCATACACATACAATAGTTTTCACTTGCTTTAGAGATACCTAACCCATTGTGCATTATAATTCATCGGATTTTCGTGTAAATTGTTTGTGTGACGCCATGATCTGTTGCTTAATCTCCACCATCACTGCGACTGTCAGTGTTATGCCTGATGCTCCCAGCCACGCTGACGAGTTTCCTCGTCTTCCTCCTGGGCATTAACACCACCAAACCTGTTCCTCCTCCTCAGGCTCTGAAATTCGAGCTGCGGCACCTCCACGCCGTCTCGCATTCCTCACATGTTATTTTCTCCGATGTCCCCCTAAGAACCCTAGATACCCATTCTAATGAACGAAATCCGCTTCACGACACATACACGATACGCACGCGTCAAACTACTTCATTCCGGCCTCCTTCCTTCCAGGCGTTCTCCGATGCGCGTACCCATTCGCTGCGGTTCGGCCAAAGTCAATCACTGCCATGGGACGAAGAGGACGTCATTGGGCCGGATGTCGAGCGCCGGGAGACACTTTTGGAACTTGCGAAGATGACGAATAATGCATATGTTGACCCGTTGGATAAGGATTGGTATGATCTCGGAGGTGGATGGAATGTCGTAAGTTGGCCATTGGCTGCTTTTAATTTCTTACCCTGGTTCCTTACTGGACGCTTTCCCTGCGCTGCAGAGCTACTCTTTTGGCTGGGCACCAGATGCAGACGGCATGCGGGGTCATGTCTTTGCGACTCCCGACAACAAGACTGTGATTTTGTCCATCAAGGGAACGTCGGCGGGGGCTTTTGGTAGCGGTGGTCCCACTGCTAAGAAGGACAAGCTCAACGATAATTTATTGTTCAGTTGTTGTTGTGCGCGTGTAGATTGGTCCTGGACGACGGTCTGCGGGTGCTATCGGGGGGGATGGAAGTGCGACCAGGGTTGCCTAGGGAAAGCCCTGGTAGAAGAAAATCTATTTTATCCTATAGGAACAGTGAGTGGAACTATCTCTTGAGTTATCTCTATACTAATGACGCTTCAATGCTATCAGAACCTGTATAACAACCTCACATATATGTAGTTCAGTGCATGTCCCTTTCCCGACGCGTGCTGTGCTGACGTTTTCTTTCTTCTAGCCCGGACTCGAATATCTGGGTAATTGGACATTCCCTGGGTGGTGCTTTAGCCACTCTTTTAGGGGCTACTTTTGGTGCTCCAGCAGTTGCCTTCGAATCTCCAGGAGAACGACTGGCCTCACACCGTCTCCACCTACCTTCTCCCGTGCGTTCTCCCGGCCACTTGACTAGCATCCTCTCATCCCTGAACTCTTTCAAATTCCTCTCTCCAGCCCTCCACACATCATATCACACACGTGTATCACTCCGCAGACCCAATAGCCATGGGAACATGTAATGGAGTGCTTTCTTCTTGCGCACTTGCTGGGTACGCAATGGAAGCAAGGTCTGTTATTAATTTATCCGCCGTTCGTTCGTCTCGGAACTAAGCAAACTTTGTGGCTGGCTTTGATTGTAGATGTCATCTGGGTAAAACGATCTTTTACGACACTGTAACGAACCTATCCTGGGCTGTGGACATTCGTACACATGGGATTGTCAACGTCATAGAGAAGGTGCTTTCTGAACCTTGGCCACCAAGTGTGGAGAAAGGAAGAGAAGTACCGGAACCGCATGCTGAAGACGATTGTGTGGTACGTGTTGTATTTGTCTGAGAGGCGTTAGCCTAAATTGACGCTTTCCGCGTCTTCAGGAATGCTTTAGTTGGGACTTTGGTGACTATCCAGCCTCCAAAGGTGCTGAGTTGGATGGTGTACACGGAGGATGTGGGTAGATAGACTAACTTATACTTTAATGAATCTGTAGATGTACTTAAGCGGAGAGGTTTATATGTAAATAGTTGATACCTTGCAAGAGGCTGTAAACAGTGGACAACAAACGCGTCGCGTCTTCCTTTCCTTCTTCCGCCATCCTCGCTCTTTGCCCAGCTTGTCCATTGACCATCATGATCATTCCGATAAACGTCGCCTCGTCGTCTTCGTCTTCGAACCCCAAACTTCCACCAAACCTAGCCAAAATCTCTCACGACGAGGTCGTGCTCATCGAGCTCCAAGGTGCCTTCGAGGTAGAATGCAACCACCCCAGCGAGCGAGAGGGGAAGCTCATAGGTAAACTCAACTTTGACCCAGCCACGGTAAGCTCCATCTTCTCGCCGAAGTTTCCTCGCCTCCAACTACCTATCTTCTATCTCCTATCTTGTGTTTGATACCGCCCACCAAACATGGAAATCTCCAACAGAACAAATCGACGTTGCTTGTTGGGCATCACCTTCTAGAAGGCAAACTCACAAGCCTTGCTAAACCTCTTGCGGTTCTTCTCCGATCCAAACCCGCTTCGTCATCCACAATCACTATCTCGGGGACCGGGGCGATCCAACCAGATGAGGACGATGAGGATGTTGAGATGTTGAACGATGATCATGAGACTCAGCTGGATACGGTGGACACAAAGACAAATGATAATAATGCCGTGGAGTGGGACATGGTTGCTTTGGTCAAGCGCAAGATCGTGTTTGCGAAGCGCCCGATGCCAGTAGTCAATCTGAACAATCTGAAGGTGAAGGGATGAACGCGGTAGGTTCCATTTGATGGTACCAAGGGAGATATGTAGAGACGGAATTGTTCATATAATTTATTTACATACACAGTAGTACAGAGCATTTGCACGACGACCCAGAGAAATAAATGTATATTACAAGTTTTCCTATCACGGGAGATTCATGTCAATCACTGATACTGTGCAAGTTGGGGAAAGATACACACACTTCTTTTTTGCTAGAAGCTTTCAGGAAAAGGAGAGTAAGACGTTGGCGCCCCTCAGAGAGCGCAGCGTACCACGGAGAAAACAAGTCGAACGAGAGTTGCATGATAGTACATTTGTCATGGAAATGAAAGGCGCGGAGAGTTTCTTGAACGTCCCCGGTATTAGGCGGTTATAAGGTCCCCGAATAGTTGCGGGTATGATGATGAGAGCGAGAGGATGTGTTGTGTAGCAGTCACTTCATTAGATCGCATGACTTTGAGGAAGCTCGAGTCATAGGCCACAAAAATTAGGATGACGACGTTGAGACTGATAATTTAGTTGAAACCGTCGAAATGGCCTTTCAGAATTCGCTCTCCCATGGGGGAAGGTGCCCGACGAGGCTTTGAGCCTTCGTTGATAGTGGCCGATCGCCGGGGTCGCGCATGCTGAGAAAAGGGCATATTATTGGTAGTCGGACTAACAGCACTATTGGGAGGAGGAGAAGGCGGAAAACGGCCTTGGGTGGGAGGAGACTAATTACGATCACGGCGTGTGAATAGGATGTCTCAAATGTAGATAATGAGAATGGACTCACCTTTGCAAAAGCAGGACCTCCGGTACTCAGAGAGAGTCTCCGGAGAAGGCCTGTGCCCCGCTCAAGCTGAGGATCTGGGAGAGGACTGGTCTGAGGTTGAGAGAATCGGCCCGCGACAACTGTGCTCGTTCGACGAGCATGGGCAGCGACAGGGATTTCAGGTTCTTCGTCCTCTGAAAATTCATCATTGATATACAAATCGTTTACCAAAGAGGGAGGGATCAAGTACCTTCGAATACAGGGGGAGGGCCTCCAAACTTGCGGTGGAAAGGAAAAGTTGCGTTTACCGGGGACTTTGCTGGAGACTGGGCCAAAAAGTGGGATAAAATCGGAGATGAGCCTGATTGAGGAAGCATAGATCTACTTGGTGCTGTAGGCGAGGCAGGAGTGTGCGGGGGAGAGCCATCTGAACCAGAAGAACCGGATGAGAGCGAAGCTGAGCGGGAACGGCGTGTAGAGGGACCGATTGCGATGGGTTCAGAATGTTTGACGGGGGTGGTTGAGTTGGAGGACATGGTGGTCTAGGAAAGAAAGAATTCTTCAAAACGAGCTTATATATAAAGTGGGGAACCCCAATTCCACGTGCTTATCTAGATCTATATTCAATCCCCATTTATACAAAGTCTCCATTCTCGACTCCAGATTGTTTCACTGTTCCTTATCGCCAAGTCGCCGTTCTAGCTAATTAGCTCTAGCCTCTTCTTGTGTCTATTCGCCTTTACACTACCCCGTCTATGCCTCCAAAGGTACAGAGTTTCTGTCCGCAAGCACTTACTAACACTCTTGTTCGCTTACTGTGCTCTATAAAACTGCGGGGAAATCCCCATCTAGAAGTAACCATCAAATATTCGAGGCACCAACAATATTGCTGGCCACGGGACCTCAGGGAACCAACTCCTAGATATTCGGCATGCGAATAAGATGCCTCCATAGTCCTGTGTTTTCGAAAGATATTCTATCTGAACATACATAAATGGCTGCAACTTTTCCCAAGACTGCGCACAGCCTTAGAGTAAATTTTATCAGACATGATAAACCATCAGATTCTCAATGACTCGCAGAGTTAAGATCATTTCACCCAGCGGCTATTTCCACCTCAACGAGCCTTCGATGTATCGCGTACGTTCACCGTCATGACAAGATATCAGGCTACTTACCAACAAGACGCTGGTCCTCGGACCAACACCCTACAAGTTGCGGCACTTTCCATGTCCAATCTGGATAGGCCCAGTATAGGTCTCGAACCGGGTTAAGAACGAGCCGTTTGAAGTATCGAGGGCTTCTTCAAAACCATGAGGCTGATCAGCAGGTCGTACCCTAGATGGCGCGACCTCAACGCTATCTCATCCTTCGCCACATCATAAGCTCATTGGTCCGCCGTCTTAACGCCACTATTTTTGACTCCACCCCCTGACCTTCGTAAGGTAGACCTGAAGCAGACTCATATCATAGTAATCCCTTCGGTCTCCTGAAAGGGGACCGGCTCGGAACCGAAGGATTGAATTTACATGGCGTGAATATAACCCTACAAGTCTATATGTAGCCAATCTGTAATAAATTGTCAAGAGCCTCAGGGCATCAAGGATTACTCTTCTGCCTCGTAGCCACGCGGCCAACATAAGAGAGTTCGAACGTTTGATAGAATATGCTGTGTTCGTAAGACCTGTTTTTAGACTTGTTAAAATTAGTCCCTCGTACCCTCTTGGAAGAAGATAGAGTACATACTCGAAAAGGAAGTTGCGTTTCCAACAGACAGCATCTACTCTGTCCGTATCATCGTGTTTCACGGATATCGTGGTTCCATGCAGGATTGGACCTGCTCAGTGCACACAGCTGATGATTACAACGAAAGAACGTATTAGTCCTAACTTTGTCTCTCACATCTCATGATTTTATCTCACCTTTTTAAAATTTTGACCATACTCATTGGCGGCTTGAAAATTGAGAGGCGCTCATCGTATATCGCAATTAAAGATAAGATCGAGTCCCAAGCCGTCGAAAGAGCGGTCTGTGTAAAAAAGCTCTTAGAGGGCTGTATTCAAAAATCTTAGGTACACACCATAACACCATTCTTTATCTCCGCATCCAAATCACTCGGTATCCACTTCAGACGCGCTGAGCGACTGTCAAGAGTGCGAAGAAAACAACGGGTAGAGGCCGCGGTGACTCGCATGTCAACCAAAAAATGTGTGTGTATTCTGGGACGCTGGAGCCCAGGTTTTTCCTTCTTGAACAATCGCATGTATGAGTATCACTTGACACATAGAGTATTTGTCTGTATATGAGATGTATTTCAGGTCAATGCGGAGGCTGGCCACAGGGGAGAACCCACGGGTATTTTTAAACGGAAGAAAATGCTTATGGAGGTATTGGCTGGGACAATTTAAGCACCCTCAAGATCAGACGTGAACAGAGGAGCGGTAATCTGACAGGAAAAAAATGTTCTCAAAGGGCTGTATTCAAAATATGTCTAGTATACGCACCGGGTATTGCCCTTCCTTTCTCTATCTCCGCATTTAGTCTCCTTTCGGCATCCAACCGAACGTGTTGTGCGACTGTCGAATGCGCCGGGAGTAGAGCCACAAGACTAGGGGCCGCGGCGATGACAATAGGCGATGACAATAGAAGAGGATATGTATTCTGGGATGCTGAGGCCAGGGTCTTTCCTTCTCTTCTAGAAATGATGGCACGTATCTTCGAAAAATAAAGCATTCGTCTGTATGTGTGAAAGGTGGATTAGGTTAGGGGGAGGCTAGTAGGGGGGGACACACTTGGAGGAATTTTCAAACGAAATTGGATGTGCAGATGTTAGATGGTGACATACTTCCCTCTCCCTCCATATGAAAGGTGGCGATATGTTATTTTTAAAGGGAAATCCAGGCGCAAGTCGTAGCGGAAAAGACGAGTGAGAATGTCGCTTGAGCGGAAGATGCGAAGGCCTTTTCCTTGGTGCTTATATCTTCCTTCCAATGTGATACTCTTGCCGTTTCGTGGGACCGTTAACAGCTGAGAAACGAATCCGTCAGAGGGAGGGAGAAATAAATAGTATTTTGCACGGCAGGCTTACCCATGATTGGAGAAGGGGAACCCCAAACTGAAAATTAACACCGGCGGGGGACACGGGATTTTCGCTCTACGACTATTGAGTGGACATTCATTACTGAGTCGTAGAAACCTATTGGTTGTACGTGAGAGGCGTATTGGTGAATAAATGAAAACTTACCGGTATTTTATGTAGAGAGGATCCAGCTAAACCTGCAGACATGCTTGACGTGACAAATATCTGGGTTCCCCATCTCAAACGAGCCAATGTAATCGAACGTTTCCTACGGTTGATTGGTTTTTAAAATTTTGGAGAAGAGGGAGCGTTGAGTGCCCAAAAGTTCCATCACCAGGGAGTTGGGTCCATGGCCAAAATCCTGTGTAACGACTGTGGCGTATAAACGGCGGATTTTTTTCCTGCGTCGTGTGTATAGAGGGGGGCAAGGGGATTCATGGGTAGAGGCTAGGCGCCCAAGTTCAAATTGTTGACTTGGTGTTGTGACTGGTTGTGATGCGACATGCTCTCCTCCTTCTCCACGACCACAACAAATCCCTCAAAGCCTCGCAGCAAATAAGAGCTTGGAAATATTATTTCTAGGGACTTGGGAGAATACTCCGGCAGTGGTGAGGTATTTATGGCCTTGCCTTCAAACGTAGGAGGCTAGGTAAGTTGTTGGTCTACTACATGGCTCAGCGACATTTGTTAACCCGATTTCCTCCTGGCGCAGTAAAGACGTCTTTAGGTCGTATACTTCATTTGTTCCTTTGGGATAGTAGGGGCCGCATTTGGGCCCTCGACAACGAATAATAAAGGATTCCCCCCCCAAACATTCGTGCACAAAGACACCAACTGGCGGTATTAATTGTCTACGAAGAAAAACCTTCTAGGGTATCGGCCAACTCTTTTCGAAGTTTCCATAAATTCTCTGGGGCCATTGGAATGGAAGAACGCATAAATGTGATAATTCAAGAAAAAAAGCCTACACATTTCTTCGAGAGGATTTTTCGAACAGGTGAGTTGGCCAAATCTCGTTCACCTTAACTCATCGATCGCTAGATATCGAATCTCGATTGACTCGCCACAAACGTCTGACAAGTCGATCAGCTTTGACCACCGACTCTCAAACTCTCCTTTCAGGGGCTGGGTAGAATGTCGCGATTCGAGAGAAAAGTCTACACAAACCTCTGTGGGATGTTATTACAGGTGAGTAAACCAATCTCGTCGAGTCTTTTTTGTTCATAACTTTAAATTGTCGATCGTTGCTAGACATCGATCTCGATTGGTTCGCCACAAACCTCTGGCAAGGTTTACGAACTTTGATATATACCAAACGCCTTTCAGCCCAGGCACAGCGGTCGCCAACGTCGTTGATTGGGAAACAATTGTTGTCACAGAAAATTGATCACAGCGATCACAATGGTTTAAGTTAACCGAGCTGCGACGGGCCATAGCCAATTTGAAATTTACAAAACATTGCCACAAGAGTCAGTTGCGCCACGGGTCTTGGAACCGAAGCAGCAAGCCTCGTAGGACTTTCGAAATTTGTGAAGCAATATAAGGTTGGTTAATCTATTGAATTTTTTACCGATAGCAAGTTCATTTGTAACAGATTGGTGCAGCGAAAACAAGCAAGAGATAGCAACGCGATAACGACTAAATTCTTTCTATACGCCGAACATGTCATTCCATGCATTTGGGCGGAGAACTATGTTGTTGTAAGTCAATTTGAACCAGCGTAAAGTATCGGCTCACTCACTCTAGAAAACTTTAATAGAAATAAAATCGGGCGCACGGGCGCGACTAGCCGGTAATGAATCCCACAGCTTTTGTACGCTTGAAGCGATGTGGGCCTCAAAGTGTTCTTGTATTTCATTTTCGAGATCGAAATCTTCTGGATCTCCTTCGGCTTCCTCTGTCTCTTCCTCGCCCCCTTCATCTTCATCTTCATCTTCATCTTCATCTTCATCTTCATCTTCATCTTCATCTTCATCTCCATCTTCACCTTCGCCTTCGTCTTCTCCGTCTCCATCTCCATCAGAATCTTCGTCCTCATCTTCCGAGTTGCCTTCAAGAGGCGGTTCCATATGATGACATGGCAGAACAGCAGTAAACCCGATGAGAACTTTAAGCTTCCTCGACTGTAGACCCGCAAGTTGATTGTCTAATTCTGGCATTCCTTCGAATGTCTGGTCGACGAAGGCATTCGCGTAGTAGATAACCAAATGCACGTTCAAGCATTCCAGGTTATTCATGATGGGAACTCGTCCGAGCCACGCAGCCAAACGTCTTGGCCAGTCGACGTGTTCCCAAGTAATGTAATGCAGATTGAGCACCCGCAGGTTAGCTAAGGACTCGAACATAGGCCAGTCCTCGACCCGATCTTCATAATTCTCCATTGGATTCTCTTTATCTAGATGTGAGATTAGAAAGTGACTTGATGGTGTATCGATCAATCCTTACAGAAATTTACGGTCAAGCTCCGCAATCCAGGGCAATCCAGAGAAATCGCAGGAAATGTTTCTGAATTATTGAATCCTTGAACATATGCTATGACCAGTGTTTCCAGTTTCGAAGTATTCAAGTGCCGCCACACAGTGTGGAAGATGTTTTGGAACATGTTAATGTTCAGGTGGCGAAGCTTGGGGGTATTAACGTAGAGCTCGGGACCGTTGATTGCAATTCCTGAAAGCCTTAAAGTCGTCACATTGCCACAGTGATCCAAGATATCTATGGGAAACCCCGTATCAGAGAGAATGGTGAGGCTCTGAAGGGTGGTGATCGCGAGACACCTTATGACCGAGTCAATCAAAGGCACAACTGCCCAATCTAGCTGTACGAGGAAAAGCTTCTTTAGATTGGACAGTTTGCCTAAGAGGGCTGGAAGGTAAGGGTCCGAAGAAAAAATAGAGCTGAAATGGAAGCGCTCCAGCTCTGAAGACGCAACAGAGGTGGAATCGTCACCAGGCTCGTCCATGCAGTGGCACTTGCATTCTTCAATCCAGAACTCTTTGACATAAGTATTTAAGGGCATTTGGTCTGCTGGGGATAACGCCGCCAACACTGCGGCGCAAGGAGAATAGCTGTGCACCTCTAGGCCTGGTGTGATCGGCACCTTAAGGTTGATTCTATACCACAGGAGGCAACGCAAGACGTCGTAGAAGTCCCGACAGACAGTCGCTATGACTCGAAGCTCACTAGGATGGCGTTGGAGCTCGAGGAACTCGATGAAAATAGCCCGCTTGAGTTCGACAGGGAGTCTTTGTATCATGCTTCCCAGGTAATGTAGTGGATGGTGACGGATGCGATGGGGGGCGAAATTTTTTTTCTTGTCGGCGTTGGTTAGGACAAGCTATAAGAAGTTGAAGTGAGAGCTAGAAACGTGCAGGCCACAAGGAGTAATCACAGCTAACCCGCTTTTATATTAGTGATCACGGTCCTGAGGGGCGAATAACCGACTACGTCAATCACCCCTCATGATTTAAAACCTCATGCGTTTAAAGGTAGCTCGAGATCTGCGGATGCTTGTGTTGTGAGACAACCCTGAGCAGACCCTAGTTTGCCAGCTGATCTTTTTAATATACTCAAATTTTACTATCATCTTCCAAGTATTGTGATTTGATTCTAGAAGATTCTTAAATATTGCAACACACCATAAGAGACCCTCGAACACTCGGACCTACAAAAGACCATAGCGGATTGTTTATCAAATTCGTCGCTTCGAACTTGTTGCGATCAAAGTGTGGGCTAACCTCACTTGAAAGCCAGCAGCATGATGGACACATGAGGTCTGAACCCAATGTTAATAATTATGGCGTAACCCAAGCATCAGATTTCACGTAAAATGCCTAAACGTTGGAGGTGTTGTATCTCTATCAGATCTCTATGTAGTGCGCCACTGAAGTTAAAAATCTTTTATTGCCGGTGATAAGGCGATGCGAAATGATGAGAGGGCGTGGCGATAAAAAAAGAAGCGTGTTAAAGAATGGAGGGTAGTAATATGAGCAACGAGGCAACTGTTGCCCAGAATAATAAAGTAAAGGGGGAAATATGACAAAAATGTCACAGCAATGAGGACGTTTTGGATATCTCCGCACGAGATAGGATGGGCGAGGGCAGGGCGAGGGTGATGATTGTATAATGAAGAAATTTACGACGATAGGTTTAGCTCAGTGATGATGCCGGCAAAGGTATCGCGGAAAAGCAAGAGTCCGACGAACTGACCATGGGAGTCTTTTCCCGTTAAGTACAAAGACATTATCCCAGGGGATAGCAACTATGATGTTGAAGCAGTCATTTATTTGAATCAAGATTGATATCAGGTTACTCACTGTCGAAAACCTTGACAGAAATAAAGTCGGGCGCACGGCTGCGGCTAGCTGATAACGAAACCCACATCTTTTGTACACTTGGAGCTGTGCAGGTTTCAAGCATTTCTTGAGTTACCTCGTCGGCAACAGGTACTTCGCCGCTTGGCTCCCCGGACTTGGACTCTGACTCGCTTTCTTCCTCCTCCTCCTCCTCCTCATCATCATCACCATTATCATCATTCTCATCTTCTTCGCCTGCTTCGGCTCGATATTTGCCTCTGTCTACTCCTTCATCTTCTTCATATTCGTCGTATGTATCGTCCTCTTCATCTTCCACATCGTCTTCATCGGATACACATGTACTTTCATCAAGATCAGTAGGAGCAAGCCCGATGAGAACATTCTTCAGAGTCGCGGGCTGTAGACCGGCAAGTTGACGATCTAATTCCGCCAGCCCTTCGATATTCTCGTCGGCAAGACTGTCCGGGTATTCAAGGGACAAGTATATGTTCAGGGATTCAAGTTTCTCCATGATGGGATCTAGCGATCCCAACCACTCAGCTAGCCGCCTCGGCCTGTCAAAGCATTGCCAAGTCGGGTAAGTCACAGTGAGTTCTCGCAATCCAGCCAAGGAATTGAACCTGGGCCAGTTCACCTCCAGATTGGGAACGGGCTCGGACGGATCTCCATGCCCATGCTCACCTAGACCTGAGATGAGAGTGTGACTCGTTGGGTGAATTAATCGATTCGCACCAAAGTTGATGATCAACCTCTGCAGATTCCTTGTATCTGGGGGAAGCGTGTATTCTGTCTCTCCACCCTGGAGCTCCATCGATACCCCATGCATAAAAACCAGTGTTTGAAGTTGCGAGGTATCCAAGCGTCGCCATACATTGTAGAATTGGGACGGATCCATAGATAGATGCATGTGACGAGGTTGGGGGCGATTGGCGTTAACAGTTGGAGCGTCGATATTGTAACCTGTGGATAGATTCAGAGTCCTAACGTGGCGGCACCAATCTACGAGATCGACAGGAAATTCAGCGGTAAAGATAGTGACGCTCCGAAGCGAGTTCATCGCGAGACAACTTTTGATGGTATCGAGTAAAGGGGAAATGGACCAGTCTAACTTGCCGAGGGTAAGCGTTTTTAATTGGGGGAGACTGCTAAGAAGAACCGGAAGGTCGTGGTCTGCAGACAAAATAAAGCTGGGTTCCTCGCGCACATTCGATAAACTGTCGCAAAGATGGAGTTCTGTAACATAGGCATTCAGCGGATGTTGGCCCGCTGGAAACAATGCCGCCAACACTGCGGCGCAAGGGGCATAGTCAGGCGGTGGGGGCCATGTGTGTGGCGCCGTGAGTGAGATGCTATGCCATAAGAAAGGACGCAAAAAGTCGTAGAAAGCCCGACAAACAGTCGCCATGCTTCGCAGCTCGCTGGGAGACCGTGTGAGCTCGAGGTAATCAATGAAGATAACACGCTTTAGTTCATTCGCAAGGTTGACTATCATGTTGTTATCGGATCGGCTATCGATTTGGCGATGGCGTGCGGGAGAGAATATGCGTCGAACGGCAGTGAGGATGCGATCCAATGAAGCTGAGGACGATGATGGTGGTCAGGACCGCACAACCCGCAGTGCCAGCTGGTTTTTACAGGTATTGGCACAATACCAAGGAGCAGATGTCCGTCTTTTTCTTTCACCCTGCATGATCGTAGTTCTGGAGGCCCCGTTGCTTTGTTCAGGATACCACCGGAAACAAAGAAAAAAGACGAGTCAACCCTGAGCTAGCCACAGCCGAAAATTTTATAATACATTTTTGCTATGTTTTCTGTCAGACTTTCAAGTCTTCCGATGAATTCATGAGATTACTTACAGCTGAACTTATAGATGACCGCAAGCTCTTTAATTTTTTGTCAGTCTTAATTCGAAGCGAGACGAGGTGCTAGAGTTAAAAAGGAAGGATGGCATTTGATTGAGGGACAAGTTGATGGAGATAATTTGCTGTATAAGCATGACTGGCTTTCATGTTCTCCGTGATATAGTGGAGATTGAGTGTTGATTTGGCTTTGTCGACGATGAGCGTGGTGAGGATAAGCTCTTGAAAGTGAGCGGTACTCACTAGACGAAAGTGTGCAACTTGAAGCTTGAAGCCGCAGGCCGCCTGAGGGTGGAAATCACACTGGCTGAGCTTTTCTATGACGGTGTCGAGATGAGGGGCATCGGATGACCAGTTACACCAATTACACTCATGATTATACCTTTGGAGGTGCTTGTGCCGTACTTACCTGAATTCCCAACGGAAGCAAAACATTCATCAAATTCCGACTCCCGGCGGTGCGAATCGCTTCCAAGTTGCGATCAATTCATCCTATATCATATAGTATGTACACTGTTGAAGTTAAAAAATCTTATATTGCGAGTGATGAGACGATGCGATATGACTAGACAGCGTAGCTATAAAAAAGAGATGCATAAACGAATGGCGTGTGGTATGTGACCCGAATGATAAACAATGCAACTGTGCCCAAGAATAATGATATTAAGGGAGAAAAAAAATATGCCTATCCTAGGAACGCAAGCTCAGTCATGCGCCGCGTTTCGTCGTCCTCAATATTGCTAGTCTCAGCCACGATGGTCGGCATTGAATACAACGTGGGAGAAACAGGGATCCTTGGTTTGAGATCCGGAGGTAACGGACGCTGCTGCTGCTGCTGTGCGAATGGAGATGACCATTTGGGGCTCGTGGGGCTCGTGCCCCCAAACTGATCGACAAATCTAGCAGGCACTGTGGGGGACGGGGGCAGATGTGAGGCATCAAAGCCACCCTTGGCTGCCTTGACGCCAAGCCCAGGCGACTTCAAGGTGGGACGTGAGAGCGTTCCGACGATAGAACGGCGCATGTTGCTCAGAGACGCGCCCATCGATAACCGGCGCGGCATTGAAGTGGGCGTCGGAGTATCTACTACGGGCTCTCGCTCTCGTTCCGGTGACGCCTGATTGCGCTTGAAGGGATTAAAAGATTTTCGGGCCTCGGCCTGATGCGCTTTTAGCCCTGGGTCGGTGACGTTCCGCAGTCTCGGCTTGGGAACTGAGGGATCTGCAAGTACCGTAACATTCGGTGGTTTTGCACTGCCGTCTGGTTCGTCCTGAACAAAGTCCTGAACCTCATCGGATTCGCGCGCGCGACGCGTGAGTGCAGTTTCGAAGAGAGATTGTTCCTCGATAGGACTCTCAATTATAACCGGGACCACGTCGTGTTCACGGATGGAGGTGTCCAAAGTGTCAAGGATAGACACTGTCAATGGGGATACTTTGTCTGACAGAGGAGTTGTAACGGAAGAACTTGAATCTGCTCGTCCATACAGTGGTATGCGCACCGTGTGTGGTACAATTGGAGGGGTTAAAGAGATAGTTGGGCTTCTTTGTAGCGCGGTGGGCTGAGGAGATGGTGGCAGAGGGAAAGAGGCAGCAAGAAGGATGGAGTCTAGTTCCTCCTTGGAGCGTGGTGAGGTGATACGCGGGGACGGTGGCAAAGGAATTAAATGAGGTTCAGATGGCAGTTGTAGTCCCGTAGTTTCATCCGACGGTACGACTAGGGCAGGTAATAAACGTTTACTCCTGATAGACAGTGGTGGCGTCGCAGGCAAAGGAAGGTTTTCGGGTCGTATAGGAGACGGCGGATCTACTGGCTCGACAGCAAGTATTGGGTGTGGTGTAGTTGTGGGGGCAAGGCCTTCCTCCATCACGGGAAATGGCGCCAACCCTCCGAACGTGAAATTCTTCATCCGCTCGAGATCCTCTTTCTCATGTATAGTCTGTACATTCCTTGCTTCCCATTCCTGTTTGATTAGCGAGGCTGCTGTAGCCTTTCTTCCCTCACCGTTCACTATGATTTCCTCTTCAGTCGTCGGAGGCGTCAAAATAGGAAGGCGATTGTCACGTTGACGTTCTGCCAAGCTTAGATCCATATTAGGTTTTAAAGGCGGAAGTAGTCCTCGCTCTCGTAGCGCCGCCTCACGAGTTTCCTTGGAACCAAAAGCAGACGTGATGGGGGGAGGGGAACGAGCAAAAGGCGGTGAACGAGGTGGTGAACGATCTTGGGGTGACCGAGGGCGAAAAGTGGTCGATATTAACCGCATTATGGTTTTTGACCTGGTTGTCTTCCTAGGGCCTTCAGAGCTATATATACTGAGTTAAATATGATGTTGGCGCAAAGATAGTTGGATGGTGGCTGACTTAATTTGGTTTTGGACATCGTTTGCTGCGCCCTGGTTCGACGCTCGCGTGCGACTATGAAATCATAGGGTTAATACTGTCAGGGGAAAAGTTTAACGAAGGACGAACCTCATATTATCCTCCGACTTGCGGGCCACAAGGGGCTTGGGAGGGAGAGGGGTATTGAAATCCTTGTCCTTTATTATACTCCGGTCGAAATCACTGGACCGGGCTCGCCGCCTCCGCAAAGTTGGCATCTTTAAAGGATTCTTAGACTTGAGTGACATGGCCTTCAAGGAGGATGCAGCGGAAGTGAGTCTCCGTCGCCCTACAGATTTAAGACTGCCAGTGTCGCCTAGAAACCTTCGTCCTGGGTGAGGTAGAGTGTCGGGGTCTGGTAGAGATTCCAGGGCGAGATCCATTGCGTGTAAGGGGGATTCAAGGAGCGTATGAGCCGTCAATATGATGGCGCGCGTGGTCTGACAATGTGACCAATTGACGTGGTGTGGTGGGAGAAATAGGAATGAATGAGTAAGTGGTTGGAGTGTTCAATAAGCTATTGAAACAGGAAACGGGAAGCGAAAAGATGAATATTCAAAGGTTGGAAGATAAAGAAAGCAAAGAAGACTTATGTTCGTCTCCATTTTGTGACTAGAAGGCGTCCGAGTACTTCAGCTGGTCCCTGTCCTGACCAACCCCGGATCTCGATCATCTGCACGAAATTTCTTGATCACTTGATGGCGGTTTTTGTTAGGATCAGCATTGCGGAGGCACAAGACCACCATCCTCAACCTTTCTTCCGCTCTCAACTCTCTGAAGCACTCTCTGACTGCTCTCTCAACAGCCTTTCATTTCCACAATCGTACAGATACTTCTGAGCCATCAGTTTTCTTACTCGCCTCCTTCCATCCCCATCTCCACGAGAACCACAACTTCGCACGCTATACTTACTCCCACAGGCAGATTGTAGGCACATGGTTGACGCGAACAGAACGTTACTTGTCCCACACGCTTTCTTCTTGTTTTTCCCTGACATCGCGTCCAATGCTGTCACCTTCGTAGGTTGGCAACAAATAGGAACTTGATTCATTCACACACTTGACGTTTAAACATATTCCACATAACCTTAAAGAACACCATTGGATATGTACCAAGTTGGTCGGTTGAGCATGGATCACATCGCAGCGCTTAGATTGACAAGCGCCACAGCAACCTTCGGCACCGCGTAAAACTTGAGAATTCAAAGAGAGACTCGCGTCGCGGCACCATGGTGTGTGCGAGATGGCTTTCATATCCACTCTACGTGGCTATATGTATGGTTATAGCCGTGTATAGGTCCTTTGAACAGTTTTCAATAGTTCTTGAATGCGAAGAAGAGAGACTCAGAAAGTTCTCACGATCCTTTGCTTCTAACCATAATCTCTGGCAATTCTCTGCAGACTCAAGGCAAGCTTTACATAGTCATGGCACTATACCACCACGGAAGCATGTCAAAGAAACTACCGTCGCGGACAGGGATGACTGAATTCGAGATTCTCAAGAAAGCTCACAGGTGACTATTTCCTTAGCTCTCCCAAGCACTGATGTTGACAAACTAACAAGATTTCTTCGCGAAGACGATGACACAAACCAATCATGGGACGATCAGCTCGCAGCCAAGTACTACGAAAGTCTCTATCGAGAGTTCGCAGTTTGCGATCTTAAACACTACAAGTCTGGCAATGTACGTCTGACGTCGAAACACCTTGCTACATGTATTAATTTCAATCTTCTTATGAAGTTTGCCCTTCGATGGCGCACCGAACATGAAGTACTTTCCGGCGCTGGAGAAACAACCTGTGCAAACACGCGCTGTGAGCACCACGAGTCCCTTCCAGAGTACCTACGGCGCTCCGCTGGTCCTGCTCCACCCCTTACGACACTAGAACTTCCATTCGCCTATGAGGAGCACGGCGAGAACAAGTCTGCATTGGTTAAAGTCGTGTTGTGCCCCAAGTGCTTCGACAAGCTCATGTGGAAGCGGAGAAAGGAGAAGGGGAAGGCTATAAAGGGCGAAGGCCAGGAAGAAGCAGGAACTGCTGGCTCATCAGGAACTCACGAGTTGGAAGATAAGGCTATAAAGAGGACGATGAAAGAGGAGTCACGAGGAGAACGAGGCGCTTCGTCAAAGCGATATGAGGACGATACAAGACGAAATGGAGACCGGGAAAAGAGACGTAGTTCTCGGTCACGATCACCTCGTCAAACAAATCATAAACGGCACTCTTCTCCGAGTCATCGTAGGGAGCGAGATTATCGACATTGATGCTTGGACTTCTCCACCCAACTTCCACTGCCGATCCACATGTGCTAGTCTCCACATTGTACGATACCCCTCATACATATCACTCAATGGCGCCACCAATCATGACGAAGAAGGGTACTCTATTATGTTTTAATACCTCCAGGCCCTTCATCGAAGGGATACACAGGTGGAGACTCTTTAATGTTCGTGAATCCATAGACTTTGTACTCCGTACCCATTCCTGCCGGATCCACCAGTCTTTTTGCCGCATCAATAATCTCCGTGCGGCGTTTCTCGTCTTTCCCCTCCCGCGCGAGTGCCATAACCCGAACAGCCATGCCCATTTTCCCCAAAAATTCACTTTGAGTTACGGGACCGTGCTTGTCAACTAGAGTAATATAAAAATGTCATGCATAAGAATGATATACCGTTGGAGAGAAATGTTTGGACATACCTGAGGTTCCCATGGCCTGTTTCAGGAGCGCAAAATCAACATTTGCCGTGAGATCAGTTTTTCCTGGTTGGTGGAAAACGTCTACGATTTTGTGGTCTTGGAAAGCCTAAGTGTAGAATTAGATTAAGGTCGGCCTAAGATGAGACAATAGAGTCCATACCCTAAATGAGTTTTCGTATGCCTGATCACCTCCGTAATCGACGATTAAACCGCAACCTCCCCCTGAAAACGGCGTAGCGTCGTCCTTTGGTCGGCCTATCAGTTGTGCTAATGCAGCAGCGTTTAGGTATGACTCGAATGATATTTCAAGGAACGATCCGACTGGGAGTTTTGCAGCGGTTTCCGTTAAGTGCGGTGAAAGATCCATGACAGTCCTCGACATGGTGTTTGAGGCTGGTGATAGAACGCGTTGGAATAGTGGCCCGTCAGGGATGGCTGGACTTGTAGTTGGTGGAGGGACATCGGTTTGAGCATTATCCTTGGAACGAGGGTCTTTTATGGGGTCAAGCGAAGAAGCAACCATGACTTCTCGCCAGCCTTCTGTAGTTTTCTGCAAGAGAGACACCAAGTTAGTAAATCAGGATTTGTGGTCAAATGAGAGAAGGTTATACTTGAAGCTGGTAGAAAGGAAGTGCGTCAAAGAATTCGTGCGCTACGACCATGGTGAACGCGTCCGAGCGTTCTATAGAGGAGACAGTGTCGTGCCATTTCAACTCGCAACCAACGTTGTCCGCGAAAGGACGCAGTTTAGTTTCCTGGATGCTGCGCATGGCCGGACTGGCTTCCACTAGGCCTATCTCTGTGAGTTGGACACCTTGTCCACTGCCGTTACTTTTCAGAGCAATGCGAGAAATGACCTGAAAATAACAAAATTTAAACCAAAGGATAACATTCATGAGAGGCAGAACATACGCGCAAAACGTCATCCATAAGTGTCCCCCTTCCAGGCCCAAGTTCGATTAGACGTATGGATTTAGGCATTCCAGCAATACTCCATTGCTGTAGGAACCATATACCAACCAACTACGCGTAGAACTGTCTGTTCGTCACTGTTGGCGTCCGAAGAGCATGAGAAACATGACACACCTCTCCGAAGACTTGACTTATTTCAGGGCTCGTAATGAAGTCTCCTCTTGCGCCAAAAACTGAGTTTTCAGGATTCGTGTAATATCCCAAGTTGGGAAATGTAAGGCAAGTTTGCATGTACGTCGCGAACGATATGGGACCCGTTGCCTATTGATACATTAGTCCAACCAACACGACCTAGGGAAATAAAGAAGGACGTACCCTGATACCGTCGAGCAGAATTTTCTCTAGGGGTTTTACTGAGGTGGGATATCGAGGCTCACGTTGTGCTTTCTCCGTATACCATCGAAGCCCGAGGCCTCGTGTACATGGCCGATACCATGAAGAAGTAAGATGAAAGCTTGTAACCGATCGGGTCCGTATGCTACGGGACGCTGCAGCGAGCATGCCCTCGAGTCAAAGTGGCTTCGACGCTATGCGGTCACCGGTGTGGTCGTCGCGGTACCGTATGTGACAATTTGTGACTGGATCAAGATCTTCAAAAACCGATCAGTCCTCTGTCATCCTAACAACTTTTTTCCTCCTCACTTGTAAAGCACTTCCTCCTCTCCACACTACCCAACTACTCGAAAAAAAACTTATTTGTTGGACTCTATAATCATGGCGACTCGTACGATCGTTTTTTACCCCGGCGATCTGGTCCAATAATTATCTTATCTAGGCATTCAATTCGAAAACCACAGCGACATTGGTGTATTCGCGAAACTCACCAACAGCTACTGCCTGGCTGCAATCCAAGGCAGCACAAATTTTTACTCTGCGTTCGAGAGCGAGCTCGGCGATGTCATACCCATTATACACACGAGCATCGGAGGAACGCGTATAGTTGGCCGATTGACTGCAGGTGCACACGCTCTCGATATTCCCGTGCTTCTCAATGTTTAGATTCAAAAATTAGGAAACCGACACGGTCTCCTCGTCCCATCGACAACGACTGACCAAGAGCTCCAACACTTACGCAATTCGCTACCTGAAGCCGTAGCGGTTCAGCGAGTGGAGGAGCGACTATCGGCTCTTGGAAACGTCATTGCGTGCAACGACTATGTTGCGCTTGTGCACCCTGATGTTGACCGAGAAACGGAAGAAATTATCGCTGATGTGCTGAAGGTCGAGGTGTTCAGACAGACGGTTGCGGACAACGTCCTGGTGGGAAGCTACTGTGCGATAACAAATCAGGGCGGCCTTGTGCACCCAAAAACAAGTATACAAGACCAGGACGAGCTGAGCAGTTTACTCCAGATACCACTTGTCGTGCGTACCCCCTTTTTCAAACGCTCTGGTTAAGGAGAGGCCTTGACAATTTTCATCCAGGCTGGCACAGTGAATCGCGGTTCGGATGTCATCGGTGCTGGACTAGTGGTCAATGACTGGTGTGCATTTACCGGCCTTGAGACGACAGCGACAGAGATCAGTGTGATCGAGGCCACCTTCAGTACGTCCTCTGACATAAATATATCGCACCTTTCGCTAACAATTTTTGTAGAATTGCAAGGACACGATTCGTCAGCAGTTATTGGAGAGATGAGAGACTCGCTAGTCGACAACTGGGCATGATTACGGATGGATCCTGTATTTCTTATCTATTGCATGTTTTGCGCATTTCCGCACCTCGAATCCGAGTACTTGAACACCGCGAAATTTTCGTCATGTTCTGTAACAAACTTGCTGGCCTGGAACCATGGGGTTTAAGAGCAAGAGTACGTTCAAAGTTTCAGGGACTTGAAGGCTGGGCATAATGGAGGTTCTTGGGGGGAAATCATTTTTGATATTGCGCCTTGTTCAAGTACCACTACCACCACAAAAGAGCATGACACAGCTCGTAAAGCTTTCTTCTGGGGTAGCACTTGAAGTCGACCTCGATGCTCCTCCAACTGCGGGCGAAGTCAATAAGCTAGCAATTTGCCTTCATCCCTGGTCTTGGCTTGGAGGCCGTAAAGACGACCCGTGAGTGCGCAGGTCGCATTCAGTCACCACGAGATGAACGCCTCGTTTTAGGGTTCTTTTGTCGCTTTTAGATGACTTGCAGGAAGCAAATTACTACGTCCTGAGGTACAACTCTAGAGGCGTAGGGCGGTCCACGGGATGGTCGTCTTTCACTGGTTTTAGCGAAGCAAAGGATCTTGAAGCTTTGGTGTCATGGGCTATTCAAAGCATAGCCAATGTTAAATCACTTGTATTCATTGTGAGTTGAGAAACAGCTTCATGGGACCAGAACTCAATGACAACTTCGAAGGGCTATTCACATGGCTCGCTCATTGCGTCGCTGCAACCCGTCATTCCTTCCATCAAGACTACACACATTCTCATTTCGTATCCTCTCGGTCCAAGGGGCTGGCTAACCATGTTTAACACCGGCACTTATAACGCAAAACTGAAGGAGCTTGTGCAGGACAAGAGTTCGCACGTGTTGGTTGTGTTTGGTGATGATGATGAGTTTACAGGGGTATCAAATTATCGAGAATGGACACGAGATCTTGAGACAGAGTCGAACAGAGATTGCTTAAGAATTGTAGAGATAGCAGGAGGATCGCATTTCTGGCGAGGGGCAGCTGGGCGACGATTGGGAGAGGAGGTGAAAGAGTGGTTGCCATGACGGCTATGCAAGTTAGATCCCGAAATAAGTGATTTAGCTGGCATCCATATACTTGTCAACAATCCTTTTAGTCCTTCCACGCGTCCTTATACCTCAAGCTAGGCAGAATGTACGTGTAACTGTAATACAAACTGCTAATCTACCTCAATCGCTGATCAACGCTTTACAGGCCATTGCCAGATGAACGTCCTCGTCAGAGTGTTGCAAATCTCATCGGCCGTTTCGAGAACCAAGTCAAACGCCAGCCATCCTCATCGCCTTCATCTGCTCGTAGTCTAAGTGCTGTCTCTCACAACAGTGATTCTGTCAAAGAAGAGGCCAAGGAGCGACGTGAATGGCCTCCAAGATCCGTCAGCCCAGAATCCAGGCCACCAGTCATCATACCATCTTCATCGTTTGCAAAGAACTTGGCATTAGCCCAGGCTGCCTCTGAAGCAGCTCTGGAATCTGCCACGCAGGCTGATGCTGGCGCTGATTCCTCATCGACGCCACGACCGGGTTCTGCATCATCGAACGCAGACAAGCCAAAACCTATAGTGACTACTCCTCAGCGTCAACTTAGTATTGGAATTACCGCCCCCACCCCGACATCTCCAAACACACCAACAACCGCCAAACCTCCTGTGACTGCTAAACCTCCGCCAGCAAAGGCGCCCGTTAAGCCATCTGCCTCAAAGCCTCCGCCGCCTGCTACTTCACGTCTTCCTACCAAATCAACGACTCCCCGTGCACCTACAGCTCAGACGCCAGCTGCACAACCCCCCAAACCACAGAATACAGCTCCAGCGAGCACGTCAACGTCCCTGCGCAAACCTGCTATTCCAAAATCCGTTCCTGCCACTCCCATAAGCCGTGCAAAGACCCCTATACGCACAGTCCCCGCCTCCACTACCCGCCCTAAAACCCCTTCTACTGCGCGTCCAAAGACACCCTCCACTGGCTTATTCGCCCCCACCGCAGCTTCTCTGGCAAAATCACGAAATGCTCCGCCAGTGCCGCCCACCCCGTCCACAGCAAAGAAGACAACGCTCAGCAGCAGTGTTTCCGATCGCCTTAGCAAGCCTACAGCCGCTTCTTTGTCGCGAGCACGCAGTCCTGTTGTCCCTGCTGCACGTACTAGTACTACTACAAAACCCGCTCCTACTACTGCTGGTAGGACAGTGGCGGCCAAGCCACGCGCTAGTGTTGCAGGGAATGGTGCTCACGCGAAGAACGTGGCGCCGTCGGCGTCTGCGAAGGTTGCCCTAGCTGCCGCGATGGCTGCTTCGGCCAATTCCATTGCTGCCGGTGCAGAAGATGCGGCTTCTGAAGAGACAGGGGCCCCGTCGGAGGAGAACGGACATGAAGAGCCAGGCAACGAGAATCATGTCGAGGAACATTCAGAATCGGGTGCCGTACACCCTGAGGAGCCACTAGCGGAGGCTTCCGGCGTTTCTTCGAGTTCGGTGGAACCTGAGGCTGTCCATGAGCCTTCCAATGGCGATGTGGCACATAACGAAACAGACGCTCATCCTGTGATTGTCGAACCTGAATCGCATGACCAGGAAATGGAAGCAGACGCAGACGCAGCCCCGGCTGATGTAGAGGAGGCCAAATCAAGACCCCGCGTTGGAAGCGACATCGAAGACATGGTTAACATGCTTGAGGCCGTGTCTATCTCCAAGCCGCGGCCGCAGAGTATCGTCAGCATTCCAGACGAAGTCTCTGAAATACCTGACGAAGAATGAAGAGCAAGACGAGACGAATAAAATGAATATTGACGAAAGAAATACGAAATGATACTATGACTCGAACCTCGAACTTACACTTGACTTATTTGCTCCTGTACCTTTTTTTCCAAACAATTTCTTCTTGGGCTTGATCTATAGATGATATCAACTTGTGAGTATCTATCTACCGCTACCCGGCACAATATCTGTTTCCTTTGGACACCACTGACGTGTGCGTTTTTAGCAACATGTACATTCCTCAGGTTGCTGCAAATTCCCCTCTTTATCACTCACTCCCTCAAATACTCAAGTACCCTTGAAACACGGTCTTTGTAGGCACATACATGGTTGACTGGATAGCCGTACCTGTTGCCTGGGCTTTCCTTGCATATATACCTCCCTACAGAAGATGCGTTGTTCTTTTCCCCTTTACTGGTTGAAATTTTGAATATGAACGTGAACACGAGCTTGATTCTCAACTACGATCAGAGTTCAGGTGCGACATCAACTCTTTGAAACGATCTGTGTATAAACGCTTGTGACAGAATTTTTTTGGGCCCCTGACCAAAATCGTTTAGAAGAGGCAGTGCAATTCAATGACTTCGTTTGAATAGCGCCACAGATGTGCTTGGCGAGTTTCGAATGAATGGAACATAGCTTGGTACCTGGGCGCTTCGGCGCTGATTGGGAGGCATGTTTTTCCAGCCGCTTCGCCCATTGCCCTCCGCAGAATTCGAACTTGAAGCGGCTCGTCACGGGAGCCATGTCGAGTTCATATGACGGCAAGGTGCCAAATCAAAGAGATAATCTTGAGGGAATGTGTCCTTCGTGGTCTGCTTTGACTCGGCTCATGACAGTGACAATGCATATCATGCTAGGTTCAAGTTCTTGGTCTCAAGACATATTCAACGCGCGGAAGACCAACATTGAACGGTTTTGCTGTTTGTAACTTCAACATGCTCCTCGGGGAAATCCATTCGCGGCCGATCTTTAATTTGATGACTTTCCTGCAGATCTGATACTGATCTTGCAATGGGCTGTGAGTCCCCTTCTCATTATAAGCTGATCCCTGCATCCAGTAAATAAGTCATAGATACTTTCGTCTACCAGTGATGACTTCTGTGGACATCGACATTCTTCATGCCTTCGGCCAAGATATCTTGGTTGGAACTGCCTCCGTCATTACCGCAACGTTTATGTATGGTGAGCAGACTGTCATGATATTACTCCTTCTCGATCTTCCACTTTCCGCCCTATCTGTTGCAGGGATATCTGCGATGCTTTTCTCAGCTACGATTACCGCCATGGCGTGAGTCCCTTCGAATATTCTTAACGTTCAATGTCAAACTCCCTGAATTAGACATCGAGGCTTAAAATCTTGGCCATCTAAAGCCATGTTTACGGCGCTCATCATTAGCTTTGTCCTGAGTTCCTCAAGCTGGGCTTGCAGTGTGACGGTGTTCGTAAAAGTGATGAGTTACAATCTCCTAGCGCCCACCTTCAACAATCAAACTGTGGCAGACTCCACAGTTATCCAATACCATTTTTTTGCTGTGAATGAAACTTTGCGGCAGCTTATGGTGAGTCCCAGGTTATTATGGTTTGTAACGTTATGACATGGATGATATAGCTGGCTTCGAGTGATGTCGTAGTCCTGTGGCGAGCGTGGGTTCTAGTTTCCAAGAAATGGATCATGACTTTGCCAATTCTTCTAGCCATGAGCTCTTTTGGTGAACAATCTGTTCCGTCTCACATATAGCGGCTAATAGCCACCCAATGTTGTGCTAGCTTGCAATATGATATTCGTTGCAGTCCTGGCGTCGAGCTTACAAGAATATGTGGACTGGGGGAATGGCGGTGACGGTTTTATAGAGTACATATTCCTTGCAGGACAAGTCCTGTCATTAGCAGCCAACGCTGTTGCTACTGCCTTGACCCTGCATACTCTATGGTGACGCATCTAACTTGATTCCCTACCAAATAAAATTTGCTTATTCTCCGCCATCAGGTCATACCTCCGGGTACGAAAGGCATTATGCATCCGAGACAATAAGCCTTCAAGGGCATTGAAAATTCTTGCGATAATCGTCGATACCAGTGTTGTATTTCTACTGATTCAGGTACGTTGAGCAGCCAGAATGCCACGACAACATCAAATTCATCAACCACAGACAGTAAATCTTGTGTTCTTCATAGATTACAACCCCAACTCGCTCGTTGTTAAATGCGTTCAGGAAGTTATCGTCAGTCTCTATTGGATGTTCACAGTCCGTCCTTTTAGATCCCTTTTAGTCTTTGCTTAATATTTTTTCCCCTGTGATGCAGGGAATGTACCCAACGATCATTGTCTTCCTTGTCAACCGAAACCGTACTATTGGAGAGGTATTCTCTTTCGATGATCAAGCCCAGCCCACTTGGCGCGCTGGAGGGCGTGCTGAGCGTTCGATCACTCTAGGATCCCTTGTATTCGCACCACAGGATACAGTCCCATCTTGTGTGGGCGGATTTAGGGACCAAGACAGAACTGACTACACTCAGGCCGACGACCTCATAGTTCAAAAACATAGTATAGAGTGCCTCGACATCAATTCAGGGGAAAACCTGGTAGATTGGCATCGGTTGGCAGTTTGATACTGCGATGCAGGCTACAATCGGTAGTGCACTTCCTGTTCTCATAAACCTTCTGAATCACGGAATCATCTATGTATTATATCGCTGTTTTCGAATAGACATGCACTGTAGTCTATAAACTCGTACCTACGGAATTATAGGGTGCTTTAAGAATTAGAAAAAGTAAGAAAATTATTCAGTTGACTTGCGGCATGGCAAAAATATCATCGTAATCTAACAAAGGTTGGAGGTCAGCTGCTGCAGTCAGAAAGCGAATGTAACAGTTTTTTCTGGGGAACAACCCAAAATCGTTTGTCAGAGGCAAGTAGGAAGGAAGGAAGGCATCATCCATCCATATCCATTCATCCATTCATCCATTCGTCCATTCATCCATTCATCCATCCATTCATCCATTCACGGATGTGTTTGGCGTATTTCAAATGGAACACGGCTTGGTAACTGGGCGCTTCTGGGGCTATGTGTTGACGAGATCAGTGCTTCAAGGAATATTAATATTAATGTCCTACGTGTCGCCATGGTCTGCTTTGACCCGACTCCTCGACACATATCCTGGTGGGTTATTGGTCGTAGGACACATGTTGAACGCGCGAGAGCAACGTATAACAGTTTTGCTGTTTGTGAATTCTGGAGCTATGTAATAATACTGGTGACAGCTCTTTGACTTGACGGCTTTCTTGCACTGGCAGCCTATCTGATATTGATGTTCCAAAGCTGGGCCATAAGTACTAAGTACCAAGTCCTCTTATCTTTATAAACTCATTTTTGCATCTGAACAACCCATACACGCATTCGTTTACCACAGTGATGACTTCTGTGGACATCGACACTCTTCATGCCTTCGGCCAAGATATCTTGGCTGGAACTGCCTCAATCATCACCACGACGCTAATGTATGGTGAGCAGATAGTGTTTTTATTGCTCCCTTCTGGCCTTCAACTTTTCGCCCTACCTGATGTAGGGATATTTGCGACGCTGTTCTCAGTTACGATTACGGTCATGATGTGAGCCTCTTCGATTCATTTATACGTTCAATGTCAAACTCTCTGAATCAGACATCGAGGTCTAAAACCATGGCGATCTAAAGCTATGTTTACGGCGCTCATCATTAGCTCTGTCCTGTGCTCCTCAAACTGGGTTTGCAGTGTGACGGTGTTCGTGAAAGTGATGAGTTACAACGTCCTAGCCCCGACCTTCAACAGCCAAACTCTGGCGGGTTCCATAGTGGTCCAAGACCAGTTTTATACTGTGAATGAGACCTTGCGGCAACTTATGGTGGGTACCAAGCTCTTGTGGTTTGTAATGTTCTGTTCTGCCATGGACGCTATAGCTAACTTTGAGTGATACCATAGTCCTATGGCGAGCCTGGGTCCTGGTTTCTAAGAAATGGATTATGACTGCCAATTTTTCTAGTTGTGAGCTCTTTTGGTAAATAACTTGTTCCGTCTCACATATAGGGGCTGACAGCCTCCCAATGTGTTAGCTTGCAATATGACATTTATTGCAGTCTTGGCGTCGAGCTCGATCCAGAAAGAAACAGTAGAAGCGTTCGCGAACAAGAATAATAAAGCCATTTTCTCTGTAGGACAAGCCCTGTCATTAACAGCCAACGCAGTTGTCACTGTCTTGACCCTGCATACGCTATGGTGACGCGTCCAACTTGCTTTCTGCCAAAGATAATCATCGCTTACTCTGCAATCAGGTCGCACCTCCAGGTACGAAAAACATTATGCACCGGGGATAATAAGCCTTCAAAGGCATGCAAAATTCTTGCGATAATCGTCAATACCAGTGTTATATATCTACTGATTCAGGTATGTTCAGCAGCGAGCATGTCCTGACATTGCCAACATCAAATTCATCAACCGTAGATATCGAATCTTATCTGTACCATCCTTACCGTCAAATCGTCTGCTATTCAATGCATTCAAGAAGTTTTCTTCAGCCTCTATTGGATGTTCACAGTCCGTCCCTTTTGGTTCCTTTTGGTTTTTGGTTGATATCTTCCCTTGTGAAGCAGGGAATGTACCCCACGATTATTGTCTTCCTCGTCAACCGAAATCGCACTATCGGAGAGGTATTCTCTTTCAATGATCAGTTCGAGCCCACTTGTCGTGCTGGAGGGCACGTCGAAGATTCGATCACTTTAGGATCCCTTGTGTTCGCGCAGAATACAGTCTCGTCATCTGTGGATGGATTTAGCGACAAAGATAGAAATGGCTATTCTCTTGACGACGACCTCGTAGTGCGAAAAAAATGTCGACAACATAGAGTGCCTCGATGTCAATTCAGGTAGATTGGCATCGCTCGATTTGAAGTAGCAATACAGGCCTAGGCTACAATCGGTAATCATATTTCTGTTTTCGAATAGATAGACATGCACTATATTGTGGTCTACAAACTCACACCCACGGAATCATAGCACGCTTTAAGAAATGGGGGAAAGGGTTGAAACATTATTCAGTTAAATTGTGGAATAGCAAAGATATCATCGTGATCTAACAAAGATTGGAGGTCAGCTGCGGTAGTCAGGAAGTGAATCAGTTAAATAACCTTTTCCATGTTTATAGATGTACTCCCGTTCCTTTCTCGCTAAATGTTGAATATAACTAACCATTTGGTGCGCATCGACCGCGACGCGCTTGTTGAAGTGCGCGCCTCCGCGGATTGCAGCGACAGCGACGTCAAAGCGGGATGTATGGTTGCACAGCATCATCTGCAGGACACTATAAGGAGCAGTAGAAATGTAAGGTAAGCCAGAACTTACGTCGAAAGGCGAGGTAGTAGTTCCTTCCTCAGCATAGCCCTCAATGGTGATCCTTTCGGTCCCACCCCGTCCACCCAGCAACCCTCGGAGCTCGATGGGATAGCCGTGGTAGTTGAAATGTACACGCCGATCAGGAGTCAATAGATTCTCAAATGCGTCCATAGTCAGAGCATGTGGATGCTTGCCAAAGGGACTCAAGATGAGCAGATCTGTAACATTGACAACGCGAACTCGCAAGTGCGGCATCATCTTTCGCAAGAGGGCAGCTGCAGCAATAACTTCGAACGTCATCTCAACCCCAATTCCAACCAGAACTCTTGACAGGGTGTCAGTCTACAAAGTCTTTTTGAAAGACGGTGAACATACACATCAGGATCTACACCGTCGTCGACACTGGCGAACTTCCAAACGGAAGCTCCGGCAATACAGTGCTATAAATGAGCGTTACTCATAGTGTGAAGACAACATGCAGTATGCACTACCTTGTCGGCCTCTTCTTTACTCAACCAGACTGGGGATGGTTGCTTGCTCCCAACCATGAGGTTAACATAATTGTTTGCCCTCAAGCAATGAGATATGGTCGAAAGGAAACAATTTGCATCGGGTGGAAGGTACACGCGAGCGAACTTGGCTTTCAGATTGAGCACCGCTCCGATGAAGGAGGGATTCTGGTGAGAAAATCCATTGTGCTCCTGACGCGTCCAAGTGGAGGTCTCAAGGTAATTAAATGAACCGCAAGGTTGGCGCCATGGTGTTTCACCTGCCTGATATCTTGGATCAGCATACTTTCTAGAATTCCAAGTATTGATTCACTCACCATTTTAGCAAACTTGGCGTATTGAACCATCATCGTATGTACGATCCCAAGAAATGCTTCGTAGCTTGAAAAGAGACCGGTGCGACCAGTGAGAGTGTAACCTTGGAGCATACCCTGGCAAGTGTGCTCAGAGAGGATTTCGATGACGCGCCCGCCCTGGCCACGCGAGGCGACGTCCCATTGAAAATTGCGACCTGTAACCTCTAAGACACCATCGAGCTTATTTGAGACAAGCTCGTCAGGAGAGAACATCCGGAAAGTCTTGGGATTCCTGCCAAACCGAGTTAATAACGAGTCACTCCGCAACGATAGTGGTATGTACTTTTCGATGACAACCTTGAGAAACCTGCCAATGGCCTTCATGCAGCTCTCTTCCTCACCAGCATGGAACGTGAAATCCCCCCAGTGCGGGAGGTGGAGGGGTCGATGCGACTTGTGCGCTTCCTCCCGCATACCCAGCCTCTTGTCGCCCTCAGGAACGATCTTGAGGATCTCATTGACGGGAGTACCATCTTTGTTGAAAAGTTCTTTAGACCGGTACGACTCCAACCATTTCTGTAAGAGGTTAAGTTCCTCTGGGTCAGTCTTCGCATCAGGGAGGGGGACCTGATGAGAACGGAACGAGCCCTCGATAAATTCTCCGTGAAGCATCTTGGGTCCTGTCCAGCCCTTGGGGGTCCGCAGAACTAGCATGGGCCAACGAGGCTTGATTATGGGCGACCCAGAACGTGCAGCTTTCTGAATCTTCTTGATCTCCGATACCGCCCATTCGAGAGACGCCGCAAGGTCATTGTGAATATTTTCGAGGTCCTGCACAATGCGAACATTATATCCATAGCCACTGTGATTAATGACCAATCAATACAAGTTGAGAGAATCGAGTATCAGGACGTACGAGTAAAGGGCAATGATCTCCTTGTTGTCCATTACACCAGAGATCGTGCGCTCAGAAATTTTGAAGCCATTATCATGTAGAATAGGAAGTACTGCACCAGACTCGGCAGGATCAATATACTTGGCAGCATGCCAGGCAGTGGCAGTTGGCCCAGTCTCGGCTTCGCCGTCACCGACGACGCAAGCGACGATAAGGTCGGGGTTGTCCATGACTGCACCAAACGAGACGCTAAGGGCATAGCCCAACTCACCACCCTCATGGATTGCACCAGGAGTCTGGGCATTAATGTGGCTGGGGAAACCGCCAGGAACACTGAAGCGCGAGATGAGGTTCTTAAGACCCGCATGATCACGGGTGTATTCTGGCATGAATGTGCCCAGGGTGTCCTCTAACCAGAGGCAGGACAATATAGCAGGTGCTCCATGACCTACTGAAGTATAAATCGCCGTTCGAAAGGAAAGATAGATGTTGTACCTGGTCCTACGACATAAAGGGCATCTAAGCCAGTGTTTCGGATAATTCTGTTGAGATGAGCGTAGACAAGGATAAGGCCCGGGCATGTTCCCCAATGCCCAAGAAGCCGAGGCTTGATCATGTCATGAGTTATCTTCGTCTCCAACAAAACATTGTCCTTGAGGAAGATCATGGCTTGAGAAAAATCAACAACTTTATCGTCAAAAACACCTGAGACCTACCTGCCGCGATGTATTCTGCAGCTCTGGTGAAGAGATCTATGTTCTTGAGATCGTCATGAGAAAGGTGGTCCTTTATATTGATATGGGCGTCATATTTGAGCAGCTCCTTAGGAAGGAGAGATGCATCTGCAGGAGGGTTTGCTTGTGCTATCAGTTGACCAGGCATTGGTGAAAATGGATGGAGCGCTGGTCTCGAATGGCCAATGGCTCTTATATACTGAAACTAACTAGGGTTTCAAATTTCAGTGGAGGACAATACGCAAGTATGACATCACTGCTTTCTCACCAACTTTGCCCCATGCGTGGCAATTTAAAAGCTATTTTTTTACTGTGAATGTTACGGAGAATTTTGACAAGAATGAACAAGCGCACGGGCATCCCATATTTGTGTACTCTTGGGGCGATTAGGGCTTCCATCTTCCCTGCGTCGTTTTTGACAGATCTTCCCTCGTTTCCCACTGTCTTTTGAACCTTCCTCGACGTGAATGACTGTCGTTCCGTTAGGTTCATAGGATACATTGCGATGGTAACTTTTTGACCGTTATTAGTGGTAGACGGGAAGTTCAAGTCTATTCAGGAAATCCAGGTTCTCCATAATGGAACATCAAAACACCTAAGCCACCTAGAAAAATGACTTGGCCAGTTTTCAAATATTTCAGTGAAGGATGCAGATTGAGTTTTTGCAATTCGGCCAAGGACTTGAATATAGGCTACCAATGACCTGAGGCATCTTCTGAGGTGTCGTCAAAATCTAATACGTGAGATCAGAACAGAATTAATTGGGCGTATTAGGTGTTCCTCACGCTGCCTAAATATGTTTGAATAAGAAAGACTGAGGGAAAATGTCATCCAACGATGAGTAGACAATCTTCAAACCCATCTTGCAGACCTTCCCGGTTTTGATCAATATTGGAATCGCGGTCACGGGATTCGATACTTCACAGGAGGACTGTGACTCTGACTGTGACAATTCACAAAGCCATGGATACCGTCACGGCATGAAACTTTCTTTTTATGACCTATAACAGAAGCGCCTAGCTTTGTGATTTCTTTCTAGTTGAAGGACGCACCCACACTCACCTCGTGGCTCGATAATCCGACAATCCCTGACCAAATGTTCCTTACAATTCCTCAACGCACGCCTGGAAATAGGAATCGTCACATGTACTATGGCTTTCCAGTTTCTGAGGAGTGGGTTTCGACCTACTGCGACCAAAATGCTCATCGCATTGTGGATTACGACCCCAACATGAACATAATGGAAAAAGTCGATCTAGCGTAGCGGCTACTGCGCAGATCCTCAGGAATCAAGAAACTTTGTTACGATCTCGTTCTTCCTAAAGGCATGGATCTGCTTACCGACCCCAACGACCCTCGTTCCTCCCAAAGTGATTCTATTCTGACCGTGTGCAATACGCGGGTTCGATCATACAGGAATCGCCCAACGCAGTCGCGGTTCAATGCACTGCAGGATATTATGGGAGTGGAGGCAGGTTGGTATGTTGATGTTTACCCAACCGTCCCTGAGAGATAGTTTATGGAGGGGCAAACTCATTCTCTATGTCATATGTCCATTATTGTGTTGTTTGCTCAACTGTTCTGTACCAACCAATACGAACGACAGTCCTTGTCAGAAAATTTGTTTTGAGCCTTCACACAGTAATTCCACTGCGCACTCACTTTTGAAGTTGTTTCAATAGACGACTTAAGCTATGCACAGAGCAACAGACTGTCATACCAACAATGCAGTGATGGATGATGTAGACAGTTTGGGCTTGTACACACATCCCACTGCCATATATACCACGCTTTCCGAGATACCCTAATTCCCATACTCTCTACTCTACACATCCCCTCCATTCAAACTCATCGTTAATCGCGCGTAGCGTCTCCATGTCAAATCGTGATACCGAACTGGGGACTCTGATCATCGTTATTCTCAAGGCTAAAGATCTCAACGATAAACATTCGTTCTATAAGCAGGATGTATTCGCGCAAGTAAGCCTTAATGGTGAGTGTATACCAGGTACTGTGGTTTGGCAAACTCATGACTCCAGATTGAATAGGCGAAACGAAGCGGACGAGTGTTGCTGTCAAAGGTGGTCAGCGTCCTGAGTGGGACGAGGAGGTCCGATTTCCTGTTATGAAGGATACTCTGGATAAATTCAGGAAGCTGGAGGTTGCCTGCTTTTCCAAGGAACATAAAACCGACGATCTATTAGGGAAAGGTGAAGTCGACATAACAGATACTTTGAAGAATGGAGAGTTCGACGGTATGTCCTTAATCAACTTTTTACTATCATCTGGTGCGCTTAACGTGTTTGCCTTGTCGTAGAATGGGTTCCTCTGAACGTGAACGGCGTGGTCCGTGGCGACCTGTATCTTGAAATGACGTTCTTTTCGAATGCTCCAGCTCCTGAGCACTCTCATCTCGCTCCGCCCGTTCAGTTGCAGAGGCATCCCTCCAAACTTCAACCATCTGAAAGGCTCAGTCGACCTCCTCAACACCGAGTAGCATCAGGGTCTTCTCAAGTTGTTCCACTAGGACATCCTCAAGCAAATCCCCACCCGCCTCCTGCCAGGCAGAATTACAGTCCTCATCAGTTGAATCCGCATCATCAACAATCATATCCGCCATTATCCAATTCTTCTACCACTCCCTATGCACATGCAGCGCCTGGGCCTTCTCAGATTGCTCCATCAAGACCTTCTCAAGCAGATCCCCACCAGCCTAGGCGTAATTTCAGTCCACAGCAATCTGGACCGCATCAACCGTCATACCCACTGATATCTAATCCTGCTGCCCAAACCGCAGCTCTTCGCAACCTCCTTAGCGATGGCCCACATGTGGCCCAACAGCCGCCGATGAACAATACACCACATCGCGTCAACCACCATTTACAAGCATCACCAGCATCTTCAAGATCTTCGTCTTCTTCTCGTGCCAATTCACCACTGCCGCCACTGCCGGTGGATGAAGCCCCTCTTCCGCACACGCTCCTCGCAGGAGGAGGTAGACATCCACACCATGCTCCGTCGACACCTCCCCAAGTTGCACCCCAACTTCCTTCAGCTCTGCAAATTGGGCGCGGAAGGGCTGCTTCACAGTCTCATCAGCCTCCTCAGGCTCTTGCGCATGAAAGACATTCGTCTACGGATTCTTTAGGCACTGGGTTGCGCCCTAGCGACTATTTTGCAGGTCCTAGCACACAGGCGTCTTCGCCTGTGACTTTACAACCTCATACCCTTAGTACAGGAAATACCCCATACATGTCAGGACCAACGCTGGCTTATAAGCCTCCAGCTTCGCCTGTTCACACGACACCTACGCAGCCTTTCTATGCTGCAGCTCCACCCGCGCCCACACCTGCGCCTGTGTCAGCTGCTACACCTCATTGGAATCCGCATGCTGGGCCCCCGTCATTCCCGGTACCTCAGACAAGCTATACGCCCTCTGCTATGCAGAATGACTTTGCCCGTAATACTACTGCTCCTTCTCAGGCAAGCTACTATGTTCCTCCGCAACCAGGCTATCCTTTGCGGCCGTCATCGAGTTACCAGCAGCCCTCGAATAATTACCCCGATCCTTACCTACAAGCTCGCTATCAGACACCTCTACCTCTACCTCCGGAGACGGGGAGACAAGGACCTTCAGTTCCGGCCACACGTCACGCCGATTCAGCCCGCATCGAAGCATTACGGCAGGCTGAAGAAGAGGCGGCGCGACGGAAAGCTCAAGAAGACAAAGACCTTGCACTTGCATTGGCACTGGATAGGGAGTTGAATTTGGAGGGCGAAGATGAGCCCACGCCTACGACGGCTAGGAATCACTCGGTGATACGTGGATACTAAATAATAACGTTAATTAGTTGGCCCTTGTCATAGACGGCGAGGTAACCGCAGCGGCTTGGCTGTGCAGATGTAACGGTGTGACACAGAAGATGAGAAAAGGCTTGGCGTCGAGTATTATGTCGAACACGACAGAGAGATCTTTTTGTTGGACTGTAGGGCGCGCAACAAGGCGTTGACAGGAGCAGAGAATTGCTATAAATATGCAAGAAAGGATTGATTTGGTGGGGCCTAGTGAGAGGTTAATTGATGGATAAATAGATAATTATTTCTTTATTACACAGCCACGGCCGTCACACATTCAAAACTTCCTTTCCTCCACAACCGCTTCCCCATCGTCTCCTCGACGACTCTCCCTTTCTCGCTCCCTTCCTCGTTCCCTTCCTCTTTACGCGCCCAGTATGAAGGCGACACGTTCCCTTCTTATCTCATGTTTCCTCACCGTTGCTGCTAGTCAGGCGGTGGGCGCTCATATGCTTCCTCGTCAGATACTCGGCGGCGGTCCTTCGCAAGCAACGACTGGGACGACATCAGCAACAACGGCCACTTCTGCTGCAGCCTCAACCACCGATACTTCCTCAGATACTACCTCTAGTAGCGCTTCGCCTACAACGTCAAGTGTTCCTACCACTACTTCCCAGCCCACGACCACCTCAACATCTGCCCCTACTACCTCAACTTTACCGCCTGCTGTGACGACCACGTCTACTCCTACCTTACCTCCAGTTCTTTCTACATCAACGGATGCGGGCGGCTCCACTGTCATTGTCACTGCCACAACTACACCGGCCTCCACCACTAGCAGCTCTGCATCTGCCACTGCTACCAACTCTGATAGCGACGGTTCTAGTGGACTTGGAACTGGCTCTATAGTTGGGATAGCAGTCGCTGGCGGTGTCGCCATCATTGGTATCATTGCCTTTATTGTGTGGAAATTCACAAGGAAGCGCTTCGGTGACTTTGATGACAGTGCGTGACTTTTAATAATGAGTGTTATCTTCATTTCCTCACTGAATAACCTTTAGATGAAGCTATCAAATGGCCAGAGCTTAATGCACATGGTGAAAATATGGATTCTCACGCTATGCCCGTCCACAACACAGGAAGGGCTGGTTTCGGGGATACTGGCTCTGAGCATTCGTTATCGCGCGTTCCCTCTGCATCCAACTATTCTACTCCCGATGTCGGTGGTTCTGATCCCTACGCCGTTCCTCCGCTGCCACACATGAATCCAAACCAACCATATCGGGATGACCCCACCGGGGCTTCTGGTTATTACGATCCTTACCGCGGCCCGGTTCCAGGGACTCTTGAACAAGGCGCAGTGGCAGATGACTGGGCAGGAGAGGTTATCCCTATGACGCAAATGGCTGGTCGCACGAGCCCTGGGCCCCATGCAGCGTATGGCGTTGCTGGCTACGATACCGGAAGAGCAAGTCCTGCTCCTTACGGGGCTCAGCAGGCAGCATACGGAGGAAGGAATTCACCGGGACCACAAGCGGCATATGCGGGCAGAGCCTCTCCTGGTGCGCAGGGTGCATACAATACTGGTAGGGCATCGCCAGGCCCTCAAGCAGCTTATGACCCCTACGGTGCAAGATAATCAGCTGAGCTGGCGCATTTTGTGCGGGAACTTGGACTATCCCTTCATACCTCTCTTGATGTGGGACCTCACGTTATTGAAATAATGACACTGGCATGCTCGTTATTACCCCATGATAAGATATCCAGTGGTCGTCTTCGTACTCGTTCATGTGTACCACTTGTCATACCGATAGAAGCGATCCCATTATTTAGTCAATGCCCTTTTTAATATTTAGTTCTCCATCTTCTTGCATTGTTTTTATGTTATGCCGCTGTCTAAAGTCGCAAATTTGCTTTTGAGTAGACTCATTCAATTATTATAGTGAAATTGGCCGCGACGACGGCTTCCATTCTTTGGATATGGCGCTGGTGTCCGAATATGGACTAGGGAGAGACTAGGTAATTAGAGTGCTCACGCCGCTAATTAGGGGGGTTTGTTGTTTACTCGCGTCTTCGGAGCATATGCGTAACTTGACTCTTATACCCAAAGGGCTCGCGGTCTGGCTTCCAACGTGCCTTCCTCGAGGCTAAGAGTTCTCCGTTATCAATCCAACATTCATCCCATCTCTTGCAGAACCACCACTGTGTCCTTTCAGATGGCCCACCGACTTCACCGACATTCCTTATTAGCAGACGGGCGTTCCTCGTCTGCTCCAATACCGATACCCCGCGGTTCGAGAGCATCCTCTATGGAACGCCCTTCCTCTGTTGCACCGACACATGTATCGCGTTCGCATATGTCACACGAGCTCTTCAGTGGTTCGAGAGACAGCAGTAAAGACACTGTTTCCGACGCGTCGTTGGATTTGATAGGGCTCCTGGAGCGGTCTGAACCCCTGGTGGTGAAGAGCAGAGCAGGCAGCGTGTTGTCGCGAGGCTTTATCTTGAAGACTGATCATTATCCATCTGGTAGCTATTCCTGGTTGTGCTGGTTGCTATTTTGGTGTCCTTATCACGTCCAGGGCGCGCGTTGGATCTCGATTTGAACGTTCACGGCGCCCCTAACTTCAGAGCGCCGAGGATAGGCGATTTTAACGTTTTTGGTGCCGCGCAGCCCCGAACGCAAGGTTTGCGTGCGGTTCTATCCATCCTACGGTGCAAGCCCGGAACATCGAATCAGTCACATGTGGTGTGGTTTTCGACCCGTGAAGAGCCTATTGGTGCGTATTGTTCCATGGTGTCAATGAAGCTCGAGAACGCGGACGCGGCAACTTTGTAACAACGATTCGCTGCTGCATTCCATGTTTACAAATTGTTAATTCGATGTATACCTATATTAATCACATTTTCTTCCAGTCTATATTTCTGGTCGGCCATTTGTACTTCGAGATGCGTCTGAGCCGCGACGTACGCTGTCTCTGTCTGACAGGGCTGAGAACTTAGAAGCGATCGAAACGAGACTGAGGAACGACATTCTGCAGGAAGCCACAAGGTGAGCGCACCAGTGAGTCTTTGCGCGATATGTCCGCGTTAACAGTAACATGGCGAACATCTTCTAGGTATGGTGGCGTCATCCTCACGCACAATGAAATCGCGAGTACGTCAATAAATAAACAGCCGCAACTTTGACGGTCTTTACACTGATGATGATTTAGCTGCCGAAAGTGGTGAAGGCGCGATATTGCCAACATGGACCGCGGTTGACCATAATAACGTCAAGACTTCTAAGGAACTGTGGGAGGCTATGAAAGCTCAGGGCTGGAATGTCGATGTTCGTGGTATTCTATTACCTTTTATTTTCTGCTTCTGACTCGGATTTTTATGTTTAGTACTATCGGTATGTTTTGTATCACTATTTGAAAGATTTCGGCCGTGGATTATGACGCTTTCGCTAGAATTCCTATATCTCCGGATCGGCCTATTGAGGTACGAGTGTGCTGCCCCTCGCATTTTGTATTATCTGAACCCTTGCTAGGACAATTATCTTGACGCGTATCTTCAAGTAATTCGTAATACTGATCCCCTGAAGACGTCGCTAGTTTTCTCTTGTGGTATGGGTGCTGTGCGCACTACCTTTGCAATGATTGCAGCCTCGCTTGTCAGGAGGAAACAATTACTTGCGCTGGGTATGCTTGACCCGTATTCAAGTCATCTTCCACACACGCCTTCTACGCCAGGCTCTGGCGTTAATACAGTAAGCTCGTCATATTCTCTAATTGCGTCTTTTCGTCGACCTCACTATTTCTTTCAAAGCCTCCTCATCCGGTAATTTTCATACACCATATGATTTGGTTTTTTGGTTGAGCAAATGCCATTTAGCAAACGGAAGCTCGAATCTTGTTGGCTCTCGAACAAGCTAGTGTACAGCAGGACCTCAACAAGTCTTTGCTCAGATTGACGTATATCCTGCAGCAATGTGAGTAACGCTGAATCTTCAGCAATATTCTTACTCAGATGTGGCGTCGACGAAAGGTCTCCCAAACAAAAATTCGCAGTCTGCAATTGAGCTTTTGATGTCCCAACCCACACTTCTCGATAATTTACGCAAAGCGCATATGGGAAACTATGGTGTAATTCTGAGTCTATTGGGCTGCCTTGATCATGGGCTTCAGTCCAAAAAATTGGTGGATAAGATTATTGATGCGAGTTAGGTTGCTTCCGATATTTCTGTGACGACGTACTTACCGTTGTGTATGTTAGCCGACCAAGTGACGAACCTCCGTGAAGATATTCTCAAGTATCGACTGCAGTACTCCTTGACTCTCATGGAGGGAACTGCTGGCGAGAAATATCTACGGGGAGCCGTGAAGGCCTTGGAGAAGTAGTAAGTTTTGGTGTTTCTGGTCCATGAATTCTGGGTTACGGACTCACTTTCATCCATATGTACAGCTTCTTCATGATTGCATTTGCGAACTACGTTGATACGTCGGGACCTGATTTCTCGCAAAGCTTTTCTGATTGGCTCAAGGTCTGGAATAGTTTGTCGAGTCACTTTTGGTGAGAATACTGAACTCTTGTTCAGGCCCGGACAGAAATCTGGAAGTATGCCTTCTTCAGTTACGATTGCTTATGTTTGTATTTAAACATGTTTCCACAGTCAAGTCACATTCCTTCGGAAGGCACAGCTGAACGTCTTCAGCCCCGTAAACGACCTCTCCTCGCTATCCAAGTCTGGCTTCGATGCACGTTCATTAGTACCTGGCAGGAAGAACGACGCCGCAATCGCTGGTGGACAAGTCCTCGGAGACGAATATTCTGATCATGTCGTCAAGGTACGCTGGATTTGTCCGCTCGCCCTAGCACTTCTGAAACCTGCAAAATGATAATAGAGCCGAAGCGGGATCATTTTGCGGGAAGGAACTTTACTTAAGTCAGACCAATGGCTTCGGGAGTCGACACGCGTCGAGCACGATGTGCGGGGTGCAATCAACTTCCGGTCTATCCCTGATACGAACATTTTCGCACTTGGGCAACCGTCCGTGGCAGCCATCGACGAAGTGGTTGATCTGGTCAAGGAAGCCCATCCAGACTCACAGCAAATTGTTTGGATAACACTGCGAGAGGAACCAATTGTGTATATCAATGGGTCTCCTTACTGTTTGAGACGTGAAGGGTTTTCACTCCGGAACATGAAAGGTACCATGAATCCCTATGAATATGCTCAACCGCTTATACATCCTTTTCAGATTATGGTGGTATCTCCGCTTCTCGTCTTGAGGTACTGGAGGACAGACTGAAGGACGACGTTATTGCTGAACTGCGTGAATTCGGAGGAAGGTACATTGCGCCCTTTTTCAATTAGTAGGTTTGCTGAAAGAACATGCTAGGATTCTCCTTCATACTGAAACAGCGGACGGGACCGTTGTGCCTGTCTGGGAGGATGTAACGGAGAGCAATGTCATAGTCATGAAGGATGTCATGGCGGCGCGTCACCAAGCAAAGGATATCGAGCTCAAATATTATCGGATTCCTATTACTGCTGAAAGACCCCCAGACTTTGCAGATCTCAACGATCTTATCAACGTCGTACTGAGCACCTCTGCAAGTACTCCGATCGTCGTCAACTGTCAGCTTGGACGGGGCAGAAGTACACTGGCTTCAGTGAGTAACTAGTGCAGTCGGCCGCGCTTTCGTTCTTGCTTTGACCGTGCACTTTAGATCGTACTGTTGTTAATCCGACAATGGCTTGAGCATCACCAGTCAAGGTCGACTTCCGCGCATCCGCGATTTGCAAAACGGTCTATGTCTATTGTCTCCACTTTGGGAGATTTCGACCATGTTTCGTGCAAAGGACGGCACTCGTACACCATTATCAACAGTCAGTGGATCCCATCGAGTTATCTCATCCATGGAAACTCACCTGCTACATAGACCTACTAAGGGTGATCCGTAAAGGCCCCAGAGTCAAGAACGCAGTAGATGATGCGATTGATCAATGTTCTGCCGTGTTGAATTTACGAGAGTCTATTGAAGAGTCGAGGAATAAGGCAGAACAGGCCACGGATGAGAAGCAGAAACGAAGCTTTGCTCAAAAAGGTGTGTTTTAGTTGGTATCACGATGACAGAAATGTTTACTGGTTCGCAAGGGCTTCACAACCTTCGTCGATACTTTGAGCTCATCGTCTTCCAATCCTATCTACAAACCACGGAACCAGACACAAGGAGGTCATTTGAAACCGTTGAGACTTACGTCAAGAACCGACCAGGTCAGATCGCTTTGGATAGATAATTTCCTGCATTTCGTCCTAAACTTTGCGATCTATAGTTATCGACACCTTCCAGAAGGAGCTTTTCGCAGAAGGCATCGATGCGTTGAAACCGCTGGAACGAGTTGATCCAAAGGAAGGCATGGCGGACCCGGACGAAGTCACTCAGGTTGTTGCGAACCGCTCGGGAACTATCCTCTCCGCGTCTACGATCCTGAAAAGCGATTTCTTCCTCAACCTTCAGAAGATGTCTCTCCCAGAGTGTGTCCCTTTCCAAACTAGTATTCCCTGTTGTTAATGAGATATATTTGGTGACCTTAAAATAGGCGCATAGAGGGATCTCCAAACTTCCGGCGCGTTCCCTTGACACTGCGGCCTCAGAGGCTGGAAAACTCTTCTCATGAAAATGGGTTCCATCTTGAAAGTGAATGCTTGGATGACGGGAAAATGGTGTGTGGAAGGTTGGTATACTCTCAAGAGTTCCTCAGTGAATTGGATTGCTTATATTTCTGCCTCTAGTGGAATGCCGACTGTGGAAGGGTTCGTTGATTTTGCCTCTTCTCTGTAGTCCTAGCTCTCAAAAATACGATTTGCTTTTCTTAGGTTGAAGCGGGCGCTGGAGAGAGTAGACGCTGGTCCTGGAGGAAAGAATCTTGTTTACTGGACTTCCTTACGAGAAGTGAGATCTCTATCTTCAATGACTCTGGCGGGTGTACCAATCATCTATAGGAGCCCGTTGTCTACGTCGCTGGAAGACCACATGTGCTTCGACTCGTCGACCGACCACTGGAAAACCTCGAGTAAGGATGATGACTATCATATGGTATTTACGTACTGACTGCCACTGATTAGGGCGACAGGCATCACGACTGCAGTTGTCGAAGGCATGGAAGTAAGCTTCAAAAAGGATGTTCTCCGCGAGCTTAGAGCTGGCGATGGACGTGTACTTCTCCATGACGAGCTAGAGGATCGGCCAGGCCATTTCTCTGTCGTGCCTATTTGGGAGACTGTTACAGAGGACGAGATCCTAACACCCAAAGACGTCGTGGATGCGATCAAAAGAGAGGGTTACAAGGTCTGTTTTTGTCCGATATGGCGACGCATGCGTTGGGATTGATTGATCTAATTTCCAAACAGATTGACTATGCTCGTGTCGCAATTGTACGTTGCCTGCAGAAACAAACGGATACGAATGTTGATTCATTTTTGGCAGACGGACGAACAAGCACCGCTACCCGATGCGCTCTGGCAACTGTTCGAACGCGTCAAAGGCGGTTTGTCGCAAGCCGGGGACTTTATCTTCAACTGTCAAATGGGCCGTGGACGAACGACCACTGGTATGGTGACTGCATGCTTGATATCCTCCATGATGCATTGGACCCCGGGCTTGATGCAGAGAGAACCCTCTACAGAGTTTTATGACTCCATTGATGGACTCTCTGAGGAGGAAGCGTACTTGAAGGGTATGTGAT
>JABAJV010000002.1:58949-173235 GCA_018854895.1 Tricholoma furcatifolium
AAAGCTATTTACGAGTAAGTTACGGCTTGAACACCGTGTTTGAAATTAACGTTGGCGCAATTTCATAGCTACAAGCTCAAGGTAGAGACATGTGACAAAGACTCGAGCAAAGAACGCAAACTGCGCAGCATAACGGTGAATTACCTGTAAGACAGCCTTGCATCCTTTTCTCCTAAGATGATGACAATGCGCCTTCCATTATAGATACCGCTATGGAACGCTGATTGTCTTTGCGAACTACCTGATTGAGATGAGAGACCCTGGGACGCCTCGAGTGAAAGTGACGTTCCCTGAATGGTTGCGGACGCATCGGGAGATAACCAAGTTGCTGGAGAGGAAGTCACTGGACTGATTAGATTAGATTTATATGGATGACGTCATGTTCGGCAGTATTTAGAAAGAAAATAAATCCGTTGCTATAGCTGATGTATATTGATCTGTGCTGGCTGCGGTCAACACTCCAATGCCTCCGCTTTGCTTCGCCTACTATTGTTCTGGCCACGGTACGCTCCATTTCTTGCGTCCCGCCCTCATTCTGATCAGGTACCCCTCCACAGGCTATGGCCATGCAACGCGGGTCTCCGCGTTCGCATGTCACCTCCTAAACCTCCCTGCTGCAGAGCGGCCTATCATACACATCACGTCTTCGGCGCCTAAGCATGTTTTTTCGGATAGCATCGCGCTCGGGGCGCTATATCGGTACGCCGAGATAGACCCGGTCATTGTGCAACCACTCGCGTCAGTGTCGAGTATCTCAGCGAGCGTACGAAGTTGGTTCGGTTGCTGACGTGTTGGGCTTACAGCTATCGCGTCGACCGCCAGAAGAGCGTGGACGTTTTGAAGTCGTTTTTATCGCGCAAAGATAGCATCCTGGAAACGGAACGGAAATGGCTTCAGGACATCGGGGCTCATGCCGTTTTGAGCGACGCTGCGTTCCTAGGATGGTGTGTTCTATATATAATACTGACTGCTGCTAGTCTTTGGCGTTAATTGGACCCACTTTATCAGCCTTGCAGCGAATTTATCTGGGATCCCTTCTGTACTAATAACTAATTTCACGTTTGATTCGGTGTACAGCTACCTCGCGACGCCGCTGCTCCAAGTAGACCTCCTAGAGGGCCAGACGCAGGGACAGGGGACGCAGGCAAACCGCCTTGCACCTATTAATACCAAAGGCACAAGTCAGACAAGCCATTTCGCCAACTACAAAGACACATTTACCGCCCTCCTCCCGGACATCCCTATCCTGTCGGAAGAGCTCGCACCGCTCGTGTCGCAGATCCACGAGGGCTACCGATGTGCAGACCTCCTATTGCTCCTGCCAGGATTTATACCGATACCCTCGTTCGAGATATACCCTTCGCTCCCCGCACCGACGTGGGTGGACGTGGATACGAATTCATTCCATCCGGATATAATAGAAGCGCTGTCCAGATCGTCATTTGGTTCTAAGCTACACCCCAGCGTCCCTTTACGATCCTCGCCGTCTCCATCTAGCTCGCCAGCGCCAGTAGCAACACCACGACCCCCCGCCACTCAAGCTCAGCCTCGACCCCCGGGCCGCTCAGTAATCAAAGCCCCGCTCCTCGTCCGCCCGCCCAATCCCGACGTCTACACCACGCAAGGCCGCGCGCGCCTCCTCGCCTCCATCGGCGTGCCCCCGGACCTGCACGACCCTGCAAAGACGAGGATACTCGTCGTGTCGTTTGGGGGACAGGTCTTCCGCGCACCGAGGAGCCGGTCGTCGACTAGGACCAGTAGGAGTCAGAGCCGCAGCGGCACTCCTATACCTATGCCTGTACATGCGCCTGCACCGCGCCGCAAGAGCCCCTCCCCCCCGTCGGCCTCCTCGTCGGCCTCGTCCTCGGTGAGGTCGGTGGCCCCGGTGGGGATGCGGGTTAATGGCGATGATCAGGTTGGGAGTGCTCATGCTAATGGATACGGATACGGATACGGCGCGACGCTGTACCCAGATGCACTGGCAGAGATAGGATTGCAATTTCCGGCCCCCCACCACCCGCAGCCCCTCGTGCCCCCCCGCCTCGCAACGCCATCGCATATATGGATCCCTGGCGCCCCGCCCGCGTCCAAGCCCCACTGCCACTCGCGTACGACGTCCGTGTCGTCGGTGGGCGCACCGGAATCCTTAACCGTCCCAGAGCTCACGACGATCCCGCCGTCGCCTAAAGCGGCGCCGATGGAGACGACGATGGAGCCGGAGGTGTTTAGTCTTGAGTATGACGAGGTCGTGGGGCAGGATTTGAGCCCTGGTGCGGATGTGGATATGGGGGCTGACGGGGATGAGGACGAGGACGATGGCGTGCGTCTCCTCCCCGACGAATCGTGGATCGCCATCGTATGCGGTGCGTCGAAGGAACAGTGGGCGAACATCCACCTCGACCAACAGAGCGCTAGCACCGGCTCCTCGACGACCGTGGCGAGCGAGGGAATGAATCTGAATACGACCGTTGATGCGAATGGAGGTGACTTTGGGCTCCCGGAGGGGTTCTACGTCGCGCCGAAGGACGTGTACATGCCGGATTTGACGGCGGTTGGGGATGTGCTTTTGGGCAAGTTGGTATGTCCAGGACGACCCGTGCGTAGGTTTGTGACTAGACTAACTTGGTTGGTACGTAGGGTTACGGGACGGTATCGGAATGCGTGGATGCACGTACGCCTTTTGTTTACGGTGGGCTTTCCTTTGCTTTCTTCTCGTGATACCAACGTCATTGCTCATTATTACCATTATAATTCACTTCACACCACAGTGTCCCGACCGCTCTTCATAGAAGAACACGGACTCCGGCTGCTACTCGACAAAGAAGGAGTCGGGGCCGAGCTTTCGCGGCAGTCGTACGAGGCGGGGGATTGGGCGTGCGCGGTGGAGGACGCGTGGGCGCGGGGGAGAGGGGCTAAAGAGCGGAAGAGGGCCGAGGGGCTGCTGGGGATAGGGGTGGATGAGAAGAAGGAGGAGGGCGTTGGTATGGCGTGGATGGTGGTGGAGTGGGCAAAGGGAGGTATTGATAATTAGAGTCTTTAGATATAGGACAGTTGGACTTCGTAGATGATTTTTCTCTCTTTCAGTGGACAGTATTAGACAAGTTGGAGTGGATGACGTATATATGGCGCTGTAGTGTAGCGGTTATCACTCAAGATTCTGAAATAGGAACTTCTTGAAACCCAGGTTCGATTCCTGGCAGTGCCTTCTACTGGATTTGCTTTGTCTTATGACCTCAAATTCATTTTAGACCATGGCCACCACGATCCTCACAAAGGCAGGCAAAAGGCTCTTCGCACAACACCTGGAGCAATACGCACCAGAAGACCCTCTCTATGAAACTTACACCACCCCCAAGGGCAAGACGAAGCGGCGAAAGGTACACAGTTAACATTGACTCACTACGATTAGGAGGCTAACATGAAGTATGTATCGCTCGCTTGCTGCACAGCGCGCCGCCCCTCCAGGCATCTCGCCGCGGGACGCCAAGATCCTCAAGTCCGTGCAGAAGCGCGCACACTACCTGGACAAGGGGTTCAACCTCTGCGGGATCCGCTTCGGGTGGACGTTCTTCATCGGGCTGATCCCCGTCGTGGGGGACGTCGCGAACGCGCTCCTAAGCTACTTCCTCGTGATCCGCAAGGCGCAGGAGGCGGAGCTCCCCACGTGGCTCCTCCAGCGCATGGTCGCGAATAACCTCGTGAGCAGCGCGGTGGGGTTCGTCCCTATCGTGGGGGACGTGTGTGTCGCGGTGTACAAGGCGAACAGTAGGAATGCGGCGCTGTTGGAGGAGATGCTGCGGTTGAGGGGGGAAGAGTACCTGAGGGTGCAGGCGGGGGAGGAGGCGAAGATGAGCGAGAGGGACGCGGGGCAGGTGAAGCCGGGGTCTGGATACTAGATGATGATGATGATGTCATAGAATAGACAACACCATGTCCTTGATTCTTGCTGTCAACGCCGGATCGTCGTCCCTTAAGATTGCCCTCTTTCAACTGGCCGATCCTGTGGCGCTCGTCCTCACCAGCAGCATCACAAATATCGCTGCGCCACATACCAAATTCACTTTCAACGCCACAACTGAATCGTGTCCTGATATCGCTGACCATGCCTCTGCGTTCGCACATTTCCTTGCCCGCCTTCCAGATTCTTCGCACGTAGCGTGCGTGTGCCACCGTGTCGTCCATGGGGGTGACTATTCTGCGCCAGTCGTCATAGACAACGCCGCCTATGATCGCATTGCGGCCCTCTCCGACCTTGCACCCCTCCACAACGGCGCCGCACTCTCCGTCATCAAAGCATGCATCGAATCCATGCCCCACGCAAAGAGCATCGCCTATTTTGACTCTGCATTCCACACCACCATCCCGCGCTACATCTCTGCCTACGCCATCGACCAGTCCGTCGCGGGTCCCAGGCGTCTCAAAAAGTACGGGTTCCACGGTCTCAGTTGTACGCACCCTTATCTCTCCAAGACGCTGTCCTAACACGTATACATATACCCACAGACTCCTTCATCCTCCGGTCCGTATCCCACTTCCTCGCGCGCCCAGCACACACGCTCAACCTCATCGTCCTGCACCTCGGCTCGGGCGCGTCGGCGTGCGCGATCCGCGCTGGCAAGTCCCTCGATACGTCGATGGGCCTCACGCCCCTCAGCGGGCTCCCGGGCGCCACGCGCTCCGGCGCCGTCGACCCGTCGCTCATATTCCACTACACGAACAAGGCGGGCCGCATCACGCACGACCCGGCTATGGCGCACAATTTGCATGTTACGGAGGCGGAGGAGATACTTAATCGGCGGAGCGGGTGGAGGGCGTTGACGGGGACGACGGATTTTGGGGAGATTGTGGAGAAGGCGAAGGTGCGTGTGGATGGGGATGGGGATGGGGATGGGGAGATGGATGAATGGACACTGGCGTTTGAGTTGTTTGTCGATCGGGTGCTGGATTTCGTCGGGGCGTATCACGTCAAGCTCGGTGCGGCGGTCGATGCGCTCGTGTTTGCGGGGGGTATCGGGGAGCGGAGTGCGCGTCTTCAAGAGGTCGTCGTGGGGCGTTTGGGATGCCTGGGATATGCTCAGGTGGATCCGAGAAAGAATGGAGAGCTGGACGATGGGGTGGTGGTTGATATTGGCATTGGGACTGGGAAGAGGGTGTTGGTGTGTAGGACAGATGAACAGGTGAGTGTCGTTGGTTGGTATGCTGTGAGATGTTGGCTGATGGGTGGGTGGGTGTAGTACGAGATGGCTAGAGCTTGTGCGCTGCAGGAAGAGTTTTGGAAATAACGCGCTTGTACATCATCTCTTCTTTCTCTACTACTACCATTTATGTAATTACCGTGAAGCGTGCCTCTTTGATTTCTATCCATCCGTCGCTGGCCATCAGGTCTGTCTATGCCGAACCAAACCTATGAATGACAAGATTTGAGGATACTGATATTTACTGACATCATAAACCCTCCAGAACGATATGATCGACAAACTCGCGAATGAACTAAAGCATATTATTTTCATTGATTCCTCGATCTCAGACATCATCCCAGCGAGCTTAGAAACATAGCGGCTGTCTGCAGGGCCTTGTACGACTTCTTGCACCCATTCTTGTGGCATAGAATCAAGCTCAAGGTGTTGGACACACTATGCTTGCCTGACCTTTGTGCCGCGGTGTTGGCTGCATTGTTCCCGGCGGGCCACAGGCCACTAAATACCGACATCAAAGAGCTATGCATTAAAAATTCTGCTTTTCGAGGGGATAGGAGCTTAATAGGAACTAGCTCTGGCATGATTTTATCTTCGGATCCTCTGCTTCCGGATTTTCTACGCAAACTCCCCTGTTTACAGGAACTTTCTCTTTTACATATCGATTAGGAAGTTCTTCCTTTCCTCGACGCTGTCAAAAGGTGTCTCGCAAACACTTCCCTGAAAACCTTCACCATTTCATGTGAGGAAATTCCCCTTGAAATAATAGAACATTGTCGCCATGTCAAAACTTTACGGCTGTCCTAACTGGGACCTCCGAATTCATGGACAATACCCACGAACTTCGCCACCTGAATGTGTATACGGAGCCACACCAATACCCAGTCTATCCCGTGTGGCGGCGCTTGAATACCTCGAAACTCGAGACATTAAACGTTACCCATCATTTACGAAGTGACGAAGATTCAAATGCTTATCCAGATTGCACCAATTTGCGGAGCCTGACCATAACCTTTTGTAAGGATTGATTGACTCTCACACGTCATGCGTTCCTTTCTAATCTCACGTTTAGATGACGCTGCTGAGTTTGAAGGCCTGCCTGAGGAATGGCCCAGGTTCAAATCGTTAGCTGGTTTGCGGGAACTTACCGTGATTTACAAGCCCAGTGAGGACTTTTCGGAGGTGGACGATCGTTTGAATCATTTAGCTGCATGGCTGGGACGCATCGATCCCTTCATGGGAAAACTGGAATGTCTGAATATCGAATTTCAAACTAGGTACCCGGACAGTATTGTCGACAGTGAAATTGAAGGGCTAGAGGAGTTGGACGCACAACTTGCCTGTTTGCAGTCGACGACGCTCAAGAAAGTCCTTATCGTGGTATGCCATGAGTTTCCTGATGAAAGCACTGAGCCTTTCGGAGCCGTCGAAGGCGAAGGAAGGCTAGAGGAGGGCGAAGGACATCTCAGCAGACAAGAACTGCGCGAAGCCCGAACCGCTGGAAGCTTAAATATCATTTGGGATGCGTTGACGGCTAGTCGCGCCCGTGCGCCCGACTTTATTTCTGTCAAATTTTTCAGAGGTGAGTAACCTGTGATGTTCATGCGGTTCGAAATTGACATACAAATTATCACTAGTTGAAGATACCTCATGGTTTTATAGCCTTGACCAGGAATGAAAGAATATTGTCATTTTTTGTTGTTACTCTTCCATTATGCCCACAGAACAGATGAGCTTGCTATCATAGTTAAAATTCCCAAAGAAGTTGCTGAGCCAAGATGACCAGCTACCTACGTAGACCTTGAACCATGCTCAGGTAGATCCGAGCAAGAATGAAGCGCTGGGCGATGGGGTGGTGGTCGATATTGGCATTGGGACTGGGAAGAGGGTGTTGGTGTGTAGGACGGATGAACAGGTGAGTGGCGTTGGTTGGTATGCTGTGAGATGTTGGCTGATGGGTGGGTGTGTAGTATGAGATGGCTAGAGCTTGTGCGCTGCAGGAAGAGTTTTGGAAATAAGCATGTTCAATTCAAATTAATTCAGACCCCGCGCTTGTACATCATCTCTTCTTTCCCTACTACTACCATCTATGTAATTACCGTGAAGCGTGCCTCCTTGATTTACATCCATCCGTCGCTGGCCATCAGGTCTGTCCATGCCGAACCAAACCTATGAATGACAAGATTTGAGGATACTGATATTTACTGACATCATAAACCCTCCAGAACGATATGATCGACAAACTCGCGAATGAACTAAAGCATATTATTTTCATTGAATTCCTCGACCTCAGACACCATCCCAGCGAGCTTAGAAACATAGCGGCTGTCTGCAGGGCCTTGTACGACTTCTTGCACCCCTTCTTGTGGCATAGAATCAGGCTCAAGGTGTTGGACACACTATGCTTGCCCGACCTTTGTGCCGCGGTGTTGGCTGAATTGTTCCCAACGGGCCAGAGGCCACTTAATACCAATGTCAAAGAACTCTGCATCGACGATCTCCTTCCAACGGATGAGGAGGATCTTGATGAAAGATGTGCCTAGCTCTGCTATATCTTTGGACCCTAAGCTCCCGGACCTTCTACGCCAACTCCCCAGTTTACAGAAACTTGGTCTCTTCGACATGAATTGGACAGTTCTTCCTTTGCTCGACGCTGTCAAACATTGTCTCGCGATTCCCTCCCTGAAAACCTTCGTCATTGCCTCTGACGAGTTTCCTCTCGGTATATTAGAACACTGCCGCCATGTCAAAACTTTATGCCTGTCAGGCGACGCAAATGTGTCTACCGAATTTAACGTCAATACCCCCGAACTTCGGAACCTGCATTTGGATATTCATTCACACGAATTCCGTACCGTGTGGCGACACTTGGATACCTCGAAGCTTGAGAAACTGGCTGTTCAACATCGCCTAGAGAGCTACGACCAACACACAAGCATATATCCTCCGGAGTGCGCCAACCTGCGGAGCTTGACTGTGACCTTCAGTAAGGATTGACTGACTCACGCACTCAATGGCTAGAGCCCCTGTCTAATCTCATGTATCTAGGTGAAGATGATCCGTTTGAGCATGACTGGATTGACGACTGGCCCAGATTTGAGTCCTTGGCCGAACTGCGGGAACTGAATGTGGTTTACAAGACGAAGGTGTACGAGCAAGACCTGGAAGACCGTCCGGAGCGGTTGGCGGGGTGGTTGGGGCGCATAGATCCAGTCATGAGGCAACTGGAATGTCTGAACATCACATTTTTCGTCACGTTCCCGGATAGTATTGTCTCCAAGGAGTTCGAAGAGCTGCAGGAGCTGGACTCGCAGCTTGCATGTTTACAGTCGGCGACGCTCAAGAAGGTTGTTATCGCGGTGTGTCCCAATGATTCAGAGGGAAGCGCAGACCCCCGGAAACGATATGAAGCTTTTGGAGCTGCTGGACTCGGAGCTTCGACTGAAGCAGATGGGGAATCTGAACGAGAAGAAGTCTGGCAAGCACTCAAGCTGCTAGATGAGGTCCGAGGGACTCCGATGGAGAGGGAGGTCACAGAGAGGGTGATGAGGGCTCTCGCACTCGTACCCGAGAGAAAGGGTGTAACCCAGGAAGAGCTCGAAGCACGAACCGCTGGGAGCGTGAAAGTGATCTGGGATTCGTTGAAGGCTAGTCGCGCCCGTGCGCCTGACTTTATTTCAGTCAAAGTTTGCAAAAGTGAGTAACCTGTTGTTCATGTGTATTGGTTCAAGCTTTACGTACATAATTTTTAATAGGTGAAGATGTCCCGTGGTATCATAAGGTTCTGGAGGAATGAAAGAATGGCGCCGTTTTTAGCTGCTATTTTCCTTACTAGATCGAGATGACTTATAGTGTCATAAGGCTCTCGAGGAATGAAAGAATATTACCGTTTTCTGTGCTATTTTCTTTCGAATCCAGGAGAATCCTTCCTTCTTTTCAATGAGCGCTGCTGGCACCTGCGTTGGCAACGCGGACGTTTCCGCGATGGCATCACTTTTTACAATGGCTTCTTTTGCAACTTGGTACATACCAACTGGAAAGTTCAAACTTTGGAGGTCATCTTTTATCTGTTACGCCCAGACGGGCATCTCCCATACGCTAAGGTAAACACCTCCAGAATGATAAAATTGTGGTATGCCACTGAATACCGTGATACTTATTAGGGCAGCAATAATATCAACAACCAACCCGTCATATCACGGACTCGAAGAACATGATAGACATACTCGCGAACGAACTAAAGGAGATTATCTTAATTGAGTTCCTCGATCTCAAATGTCATCCCGAAGAACTTCGACAAATGGCGACTGTGTGCCGTGCCTTGTACGACTTCTTGCGCCCGTTCTTGTGGCATAGAATCAAGCTTCATACGCCTTGCTACAGCCTCAAACTTGAACCCTGTGCCAAAGTGTTGGAGGCGTTGTCCCCAGCGGGCCAAAGTCCATTAAATACAGATGTCAAGGAACTCCGGATTGATGATTATGCTATTCAAAACGATACAGTAGTGCTCCCCTCCGATCCCAGGATGTTCTCCTCCGATCCTATGCTTCCACGCCTTCTACGCGAGCTCCCCAATTTACAGAAACTTGTTCTTTGCGATGTAGATTGGAGAGTTCTCCCTTTTCTCAACGCCGTCAAAAGTTGTCTCGCAATCTCCCTGAAAACCGTCATGATTCATTGTGAAGAAATTCCCCTCGACATATTAGAACATTGTCACCATGTCGAAACTTTATGGTTGTTAGGCAACTTAACTGGGACCTCCAAATTCATGAACAATACCCCGGAACTTCGCCACCTGCTTGTGCGCGTGGAGGCATACCAATACCCTTTCTATTCCGTGTGGCGGCGCTTGAATACCTCAAAGCTCGAGACATTGGATGTTATCCATTATCTACTGAGTGACGAAGATTACACAAATGTGTATCCAAATCTCGCTAATCTGCGGAGCTTGACCATAACCTTCGGTAATGGATTGACTGACTCACACACGCCACGAGTTCCTTTCTAATCTCATATCTAGATGAAGATGGTGACTTTAAAGACCGGCCTGAGGAATGGCCCTCATTCGAATCGTTAGCCGAATTGCTGGAACTCACCGTGATTTACAAATCCCCTGAGGACTTTATAGAGGTGGACGACCGTTCGAATCGACTGGCTGCGTGGCTTGGACGCATAGATCCCTTCATGGGGAAACTGGAACGTCTGATTATCGAATTTCCAACTCTGTACCCGGACAACATTGTCGTCAGCGACTTTGTAGGGCTAGAGGAGTTGGATGCACAACTTGCCCGTTTGCAGTTGACGACACTCAAGAAAGTCCTTATCGCCGTGTGCCCTCATGATCTTAATGGAAGCGCACGCGACTATGTCGACGAGGATGATGGTTTCGGAGCCTTCGGAGCTGTGACTCCTGAAGCAGACGAAGAATTTGGACGAGAGGAAGGCCAGGCGTGGCCGGGCGAAGAGCATCGAGACTCGTTCGAAGCTCGAACCGCTGGAAGCGTAAAAATAATCTGGGACGCGTTGGCGGCTAGTCGCGCTCGTGCGCCCGACTTCATTTCAGTCAAGGCTTTCAGACGTGAGTAATCTGTCTTTCATGTGTATTCAAACTTAACATAAACATGGCATTTTCTGGGAATGAAGGAGATTGACGTTTTTTGTTGCCATCTTGCTTGCTCCGATTACTGTATACATGGCCTCTTACGAACAAGACATCCCTCTTTCGAACTCCTATTCCTCTGTCACTGGTCCTCGAGCATCAGTAAGGCAGGTAATGTAGAGAATATTGCGTCCGCGTCGCTTTCTCCCTCAGGCTCAGTTGAGGTTTACCGTCATTCGGCTCCGTCTTATTTTTTTACACATATTCCTTGTTCCTAAAATAACCAACAGCAGCCAGGTTTCGTCCAATTTGTCTGTCTGATCATCATGATGCATAGGCCTCTTGTTCCCAAAACGGACACTGTTCCCAATGGGAAACATAGACGTCGACGCGTCCAAGTTCCTCCCAATGCACCATCGCGCTGACCTGCAGTGCACGGGTGCTTTACGCGCCATCCAAGAAACGAGATGAGACGAGATGGGCTTCCCCCACTGCCGGGCCCAGTGTGTTATTTTGCCGACCTCTTCCCGCCCGTCGCGTCGCTGAAACACGATGCGGTCCTGGGCCTTCACGTTAACTATTTGTTTGTGAAACAACGTCGTCTACGCGTTACTGGTACGCGCAATATGTGCACCATATGCTAGTGTGCCTCGAGTGAAACTGGGATTCCGGGTTCTTTTGTCGCGTAGTAGGATTTCCGAGTCTGCCATCCATGCATACCGGCGCAAGCATTGGAACGGGGCAAATGTACCTGTGTTTCTAGTACGCGATGCGGACAGTGTATGGGAGGGGGTTGACTTACAGAATCCGTATTCCCTTTGCTATCGACAAACCTCGGTGGTCTAAATGTCTGCGAAGGATCGTAGAATGTCCGAAACGTACTGGATATTCGACACTGCTACATAGCGCTGCACTTCTCCAAACTGCAAACGGGCTTTTAATCGGGCTCGCGCGTTACGCAGGTATCGCGTCTACTGGCGCCCCCACAAAATCAGGGAATAAACAAAACATTAGCGAAAAAGGTCGTTATCGTTTCATGGGACTTACGTTGTTCATCCCTTGACACAAGGGACGCGCTCATGGTCGATGCGTGAGTAACTGAATTTCAGGTTTGAGAGGGAGGCAAATGGAAGGTATAAATGGCTGCCATTGGATTGTCTACTTTCCTTGTCTTCAGGTTCAAGTCTACTTCGAGTCGCAGGTCGATTCGACTCCTTCAAACTCGTAAAATCGCAGGTTGGTTGTTGCTTGCAACACAGACTTATCGCATACTTGCATGGTTCTAAATTTCCTGCATGACAGGTCGATTTTACCTCTTGAACGTTTAATCTAAATAGCTCGCATCGCCCATTTCAATTGCGCCACAATGCTATTCACCGTCTTTTTACATTCCTTCATATATTTTCTTTGGCTCGCTGTTCCCCAGATCAAAGCAGCGCCGATTTGGGATGAATCCTTAATTGTCAACGGTACGAACAATGTACAGGATCAGTCTTTGGAACGAAGACAAGCCTTGTAAGTATCAACGCCATCATGATCAAGATCAAAACGTTGCTCATCTCAATCTTCCCATCTATAGAAGACCAGGTGCTAGTGAATTTATTCATTGGCTCGGCACCAACCCTTCCGAGCTCACGAAAACACCCGTATTTTGGACTGGGTCAAGAGTCGGACCTCCAGGACCAACATTCAAAGCCGAAACGGCGGCACGAAACCTCGTTGCTGGGATGAATTATCACGCGCCACAGGCCACGACTATATTCGATACGGTCACGCATGCTGGACGCGCGGCCCAGAGCGTATACTGGCGGACACCGGAGGAGTGGGGTCAGATCTGTGCGGCTTTTGTTCGAAATGTGAAGCCCATGTCAAGGAAGGCTATTTTTGTGTATTATCCTAGGGTTGGGAGGAGTGTGTGGAACGATTTCGAGTGGCCTGAGCTCTTGAGGAATCGGTATGTTGAGCGGGTGGAGACTTTTGTAGTTGCGGAGGATGGGATGAGGTTGATACCTGGTCCAGAGATTAAGATGTCGGGAAGGGGGAATCCTTTTAGACCGAGTGTATAGATTATACCCACTATGGATTAGTTCTGGCAGCCGGTCTGCTTCTATGATATCGTTACGTTTTGGAAGCCTTAAAAGTGCTGAAAGTGGTGATCTTTGTATTTTGTGGCTCTTGATGCGGATTACAGTTGTGGAAGCCTCAAGTATTGAAAGTTATCCAGTTGCGCAGCAAGCCTCAAGTATTGAAAGTTATCCAGTTGCGCAGCATTGGTACCGCAATGGATATCATGATCATGGTAGTGGGTGGTACAATGCTGAGCCATGGTTGTTGAGAATGATCCTGTTCTGATGATTAACAAATGTTGACAAAAGGAGCAACGTGGACATAAAACTTTAAAAGATTATTTTTAAGTCTTACGACATTTTGAAAAACTGGATGGACGACAAAGAACAAAGAAAGGCTTGGAGGGCGTAGCAAGTTGTTTGTGCACAAAGGCGAGAAGCTTAAGGAAATGTGATGAACAGGAAGAAGCCGAACAACATCGGCAGTCGCATCACTTTGAGATCACTTCACATTCGACCCTCATCCCATTTCCACATCTCTCCTCCTTCTTTGATACCCCCCTCTACCCATTCCATTTGCCATATACCTCTCTCTCCCTACTACAACCTTCTACGCCTTTCTGGCCCGCAAGCACTGGTGCTTCGTTTGTTCGCACCAACACAATCATCCTATCCCTCTGCCCAAACAAAACCACTTTTTCAGATATCACCCCTACGAGCCCACACGTCTTGAACGACCATTATGTCTTATCAGGAACCCACCTCCCCGTCCAGCATCTCGGGGCGCCGCCTCACCAACAGGACCACAAACCGCTACAGCGTCACGGCCCTGTTCAGCATGGCGGCAGAACAGGATGTAGAAGTTGAGGATGATCTAGCGAGAGGTAAATAGTCATTTCATTTCTTTCATATTTCAACGTGGGCTCATAGGTTATCAGCCCAGAAACGTCTCAGGGATCTAAAGGGCAAAATTTCTGCCCAGAGCAAGAAGAACTTTGTTCTTGAGCGCGATGTTCGTTATCTTGATTCTCGCATCGCGCTGTTGATTCAGAATAGGATGGCCCTGGACGAAGTAAGTATGGCCTCGATCTCGTAGGAATGTTTTGGCTTACCCTTTGCATGTAGCAACGTGAAGTTGAGAGGACGCTGGAAGAAGTTGACCCTACTGAGGGAAACTACCCTGACGACCGACGCATCCAGCAGTATTCTAACCTCTTTTTCCTCTTGCAAGCCGAGCCTCGACATATCGCTGCCCTCTGTCGCCTCGTCTCGCTCTCGGAAATTGACACGCTTCTCCAAACCGTCATGTTCACGCTGTACGGAAACCAGTACGAAAGCAGAGAGGAGCATCTTCTCCTCACGATGTTCCAATCCGTGCTATCTGCCCAATTTGAAACGGCCACCGAATTCGGCTCCCTTCTACGCGCCAACACTCCCGTCTCACGAATGATGACAACATATACCCGCCGTGGGCCCGGCCAAAGCTATCTCAAGAGCGTTCTTGCAGAACGTATCAACAGTCTGATTGAACATAAGGAACTTAATCTCGAAATTAATCCCGTCAAGGTGTGTTCGCTCTGTTTCCCACTCCACCGCGGATGTGACTATAACTGATGGGATGGCAGGTATACGAACAAATGGTTAATCAAATCGAGGAAGAGCAGGGTTTTCTTCCGCCCGAACTTCCCCGTGGAGTCGGGCCTGAGGTCGCAGCGGCGAATGTAGACGTTCAACAAATCATCGCACCCCGACTTACCATGCTCATGGAAATCGCAAATAGTTTCCTGCTTACGATAATCGAAAGCATGGAAAGCGTGCCATACGGAATCCGGTGGATCTGCAAGCAGATTCGTAGTCTAACTCGAGTAAGCACCCTCTCTATCATGTAGGATTCTGCCTTAAGACCTTGTGCAGCGTAAATACCCTGAAGCAACTGACTATGCCATCTGCTCTTTGATCGGCGGTTTCTTCTTCCTTCGGTTCATCAACCCTGCTATCGTAACACCTCAGGCGTATATGTTGGTTGATGGTGTCCCAGCAAAGCATCCTCGCCGAACATTGACCCTTGTAAGTACTAGCAAGATCGCCGCAGATGCATTGTTTTTAATATATTGCCCAGATCGCGAAGATGCTCCAGAACCTTGCGAACAAGCCATCGTACGCAAAGGAGGCATACATGATTACGCTCAATCCCTTCGTTGAGAATAATAAGGCGCGAATCAACCAGTTCTTGAATAATTTGTGCGAAGTTGGCGACTTTTATGATACACTCGAGGTTGGTGGTTTTCAATGGCTTGATGTTATAGAGAGAGAGAGCTAACTGATGCATAGATGGATCAATACATGGCATTGTCCAAGAAAGATCTCATGATCCACATCACCCTGAACGAGTTATACAACACCCATTCCCTCATTCTCCAGCACATTGAAACTTTGGTTTGTTCTTTTCAGGAATGCATTGAGGTCGTACTGATTCTTCGTTTTTAGTCACCCAACGATAAACAGCACCTACGCATCTTGACAGATGAGCTTGGCCCCGCTCCGGCCCAAGTCCCTCGCAAGGAAAACCGAACGATTGAGCTTCCTCTGTACAGCCGCTGGGAGACACCCGTCCAAGATATCCAGAGTGCATTGATGGACTCTGTCTCATCGAGCGACATGCTGTACATGGAGACCAAATCCATTTTCGTTCAGCTCATCCGTTCCATTCCCCATGCCGCGGAGAAACGGCCATATAATTTGGCTGCAATTGCTGAACGGGCAGCGACGACTAAGGACGCTGTTCTGGTGCGAAAGGGCATCAAAGTCAAGGAGATGCTCCGAGAGCTAGAGGAGCTGAAAATCGTGGAAGCGGCGGATGGTTACAAGTTGATGCAGGATGAAGTTGCTGCGGAACTCGTGCACCTTGGAAATCTTCGGGAGAAGGTCGTGCTTGAGACTAAATCCCTCGAGGCGGTGTACAAGACCATTTGCGACCATAATAACTACTTGCGTTCGCAACTGGAACAGTACAAGGCATATCTGCAAAACGTCCGCCTCACTGCTTCCAAAGATAAAGGTGGTTCGGGGGGTGTTGGAGTTGTCACTGTGGGTGGGAAGGAAAGGAAACCGACCAAGGCTGTCGTACTCGGTCCTTACCGCTTCACACACGCGCAACTGGAAAAGGAGGGTATTATTGTGGAGAGTAACGTCCCAGATAACAGGTATATATCCTGATTAACCTTTGATATAATCTTTTCTGACTTTTTATAGGCGACCCAACATCTACTTCAATATCACATCGCCAACTCCTGGAACATTTATCATCGCGCTTCACTATAAAGGCCGCGAAAAGGCCATCCTTGAGATGGACCTTAAGATTGATGACTTGCTTGAGAAGGTAAGCTTACATTCGTGCCGATTTGGCTCAAAGTCCGTTATTGACAACTTGGTACAGCAAAAGGACAACAAACATCTTTTGGACCTGGAATATGTCCAACTTAACGTGCCCAAGGTTTTAGGCCTCTTGAAAAAGGTCTTTGCTAAGCGATGATTGGAACGATTCATATAATTTATTTCTATACAACTTCCTTCACCCCCTTCCTACTTCTTTGCGCTGCCTCACATCTTACGCGTGCGACTCCTACTATAATCCTTTGTTCTTTATATTGGCGCTGTTTCTTTTTTCCCGGATGTATCATTTCCAACTTTGTATGTAGCTAGCTAGCTGAGTACAGCCGCCTCTCTTTAACAATGTAGTTGTTCTCCTGGACTGCAATGATTTACTAGTACTGTACTTCGTTGTTAAAGTTACCAGATCACTTTGATCGACGCCATAAGTACAAGCCATATATAGGGTCATCTCGTCTCATATACCAAGGACAACATTTAACTCTCTTTCCAATCCTTTTTACTTTCGACTCAGGCCAATTTGAATGTCTTCATAGGGTGACATCCAGTACGGACATGTGGTCGCTGATTCCACTCTTTTTCCCTCTTTTTTTCTCCGCAGTCGAAGCAGAGGCCTCGCTACCTGGTTCTACGCTGCACTCGGGTCCTTCTACGCTTCCCTTGCATCTCTTCTCCTCGCGGAGCGTCATATCCAACGAGACATCCAGCGCTGGTATTACGCAAATATCGCTGTCAAGCGATGGAGAGTGCGTTTGGACCTCGTTAACATCGCTTGCTACTAACCATAACATGTCGGTCGTACGATAGGGCATACTACACTGTTCTCAACATTGGATCTATCAGCTTCCGGGTTGACCTTGATACTGCTTCGTCGGATTTATGGATTTTCTCTTCTGAATGTACTGCAAAAGTCTGCGAGAACGTCCCTCGATATCCACTGGCCTACCAAAGCCCGACTTTTATTTCCGTCAATGCCAATTCCACTCCTTTTGAAGCCAGCTACTTGGATGGGACATGTGAGCGTTTTACTGGTACTTTGCAGGTTTTGGAGGTGCTCAAGAGAAGGACTATGCAGTCGTGTCTGGTTATTTAGCAGAGGAGGCTGTCTCATTGGCGAACTTGACGGTGTCGAATCAAACTTTTGGTGCGTAATTCACCGCCGGACTATATCTTATATTGACCTTGTGTGCAACCAAAAGGTATGATCACTAATTCCAATGTGACGATGGTGGACGAGACAAGTGGCATATTGGGGTTGGGATTCCCAAGACTATCGTCCATCTCTGCCACTGTAGCAAACTGTATGTTCCCTTTAAATATCATATTTCTCGAGGCTCATGACCCACGGTTTACAGCCACGCCATTCTTCGCAACTTTAGTGCAACAGGGCCTTTTGGAGTATCCGCTATTTGGTCTGAGCCTCACACGAAATTCTACAGGAACACTTTCAATAGGTGAGTCTCTCTTGTCTCTGACGGGCCAGCATTCTTTAATGTTTTGTTTCGCTCAATCCAGGCGCTGTGGATGCTTCCGTCATCAAGAATGCTAGTCTTATTGGCTGGAACCGAGTCGTTGATTTCGAACCCTTTGGATCAGAAGCTAATTTCTCTAGTTACCTGCAATGGGTCATTCCCATGTCTGCTTTTTCGGTGCATGCAACCCATTCGCATCTGATTTTCGTCGCCTGATGTTTATTTTTTTGCAGATTAATGGAACGCAGTTGCAACCGACACCGACGTATCCAAATATGACCGGAAATGCTTCGCTAGCATTGTTTGATATGTGTGTATTCTCTTTTCTTCTGTTGTGGCTGTCCTTATACGTGGCTCGATAGTGGAACGCCAGGAATCTATGGCCCGATGCACGACGTACGCCGTTCCCGCGATAAAGCGCTTAAATATCGACCTCTTTTTAGGTTGCCAAGTTGTTCTCCGTGATAGACGGTGCGAGGCTGGTTGACGAATGTAAGAATGTTCCAGCAATAATCAATTCTTGGGCTCTTGGGTCTGACGATATCAATCATAGCTGGCCAATGGGCACTGCCTTGTGATACTGTTGAACCCATATCATTCACGTTCGGGTGGGTTTCACGCTCATGGTTCTTGAAAGTTTTCTCAGGCTGGACACAGATCACAGAACTACACCCTTGAAGCCTCGGACTATATGATTGGGCCTACATTAGGCGACCCCAATCTCTGTTTGGCTTGGCCACATGGGTCTTCTCCCAGTGCAGACGGAATTGATTGGCAGATGGGTATGTTTCTCGCCAAATTTGAAATTTACGCTCTAACTATGTGTGCGTGTTAAGGCACGGCTTTCCTCAGAACTGTCTATTCAATTTTTAGGTACGTAGCACAGCAACAATTTCAAGCTTCCAAAACTAAAAAACTGACGTGTGATACTTATCGGTCAGCTACGGCATCAACACAAAGGAGCCGCCTTATCTTGGATTATATTCTTTGCGGAATGCGACAGCTGCCGTCGATACCCCCGACGCGCTTTCATCAACTTTCTCCTTGCTTTCCGCTACCATTGCTACTACTCTACCCAACTATTTGCTTCCAACTCCGAGCTTCACGACCCCGCCCTATGCATTCAACACATCAGTTAGCCATTTGCCTAACGGCATCGCATCATCTGGACTTGCACCAAGTACTTATCGCCCGATCCTCGGTACACACAGCACCGCGAATATCACGGCGTTGCCAGAAATCACAGCAAGCCCCGATCTTGTCACATTTATTATCACAAATTCTGGCGGTGCAATCTCCACTTCAACATCTACTGTTGCCCCATCATCGGTTACCCTAGGGGTGCCTCCAGGTTGGAGCGCAGGATCATCTTTGCACACATCTCGAACAGCTATCGTCTTAGGTTCCGTAATCTCAAGCACATTGATTTGCCTTGTGAACTTCATTGTTTAACTGTCTCCACCTTCATTTCCCCTTACAGACTCCGTAGTACATAATTCGCTGTTCATCGGACTTTATGGACAGAACACACTTGTAGGATTGTAATAAGATGCTGAATATTTTATATTCACCATGACTGCCACAATTAATGTCGCCAGGTTGTCCAAGTCGTTTCTCTACAAACCTAATACTAGCGCTATTGGAGCAAACCATATCACGACCTCGCCGTTCTGTTATTAGTAAATAAGATTAAGTTCATGATCAAGGAGCTAAAGCGTTCACAGAGTTTCACCTTGTTAGTCACCTCACTCAACAATTAATCCCTTTAAACCTTGCACGAGGAGACAATTGGTCAATAATCCAAGTTGCGTTCAGTCCTTCGCAAAAGTTATTTGCCTGCCTTTTGGACAATGCCTCGGTCGTGGACTGTGGAGGTTCTACGTACATAGAGTAATCTGTCACACCTCCCACCATCATGACACTCTGGGTTTTGATATTCCTGTTCAACCCATTGACAGTCACTGTGAACCTGAACTCTTTTTAGGCAACTGGCAATGGCACTCAGCATAGCTTTCGTTATGGGGGCCCTGACTTGATATCGATAAAAGCGCGTCTAACAGGCGTCATTCATTAAGCTAGGGCCCACGATGTCTGTCAGTACAACTAGATATGTTTCTGTCACTAGCCTAATGCCCATATTTATAGGACTACGAGTCTGTTTACTCGCCGGAGACAATTGCAGCAGGCGAACGTCAGCTGGTGATCGCCCGAAAGTAGGCTGTCTACTACTACTCTCAATCTTGAACTGCTCCTGAATTATTCATTTTTAAACTAGTGAATTCTCCAAGCACATGGTAGAGATGAGAAACCAACTGGCTGTGCAACAAGCTGCTGTCGATGCACAAAAGCAAGAACTCGCGAATGCGGGAGCACGAGTCCGCGAAGAAGAAGCAGAAAATTGGCGTGCAACGGCCTTGGTGAGATCGGAAAGGGCAAATCTGGAGCATGAAGCTGCTGTCGTTCGAAGGGATAAGGAGTTTCTGGCACAGCAAGGCACGCAGTTGAAAGCGTACGAGGACAAACTTCGCAGGAACCGGTCAGAATCTCTTTAACTCGAGTCAATGTCGATTTCTGATGATCATTGTACAGGACAGTGTCGGTTGCCTTCATCGAAGATCACTTCAGCACCTTGAGCCCGAGTTCAGTCGTTCAGAACTTGACGTTAGTTCCCACTCTACTCGACTTTCCATACTCTTTATTGATATCCTTGTCCAGTAATTCTAGTTTAGCTATTCGAAAACATGCTATGGCCAACATATCTGCATGTATCGGGGGCTTCCGAGATGCTCCTCCAACCTTCGTCCGCTTTACACCTCAAGACATTGCCCCCGATATTCTGCCTAAACTTCATCAGCTTGTTTCGTCATCTAACAAACCATTGGCTCAGGTACTAGAGTTTGCGCAGTCTGTTGTATCTGCTCCTCCAATTGCAAGCGCATTAGCTCGAGCAGGGCAGTGCACTCGACTGGCCGATTATTTAATAGAAACCAATGAGCACGCCAGCGAATTGGCGATACGTGCTCTGCGCTGTATGGTGGGATTGGACACCTCCGTCGTGAAGTCTGCATACGAAGCAATGTCGCTCGCAATACCTCACATTCCAGTTTATCCCATTGATCAACCCCCACACCCTTCTGTTGACTTTGTCATTGAGACTGCACCCAAGATCATAGAAAATTGCTTTAGCAATGGTCTTTGGCTGGCAGTTGCTCCTCTTGTCAATCATCGCATACCTTCCGTACGGAAGGTAAGCTTGCGAAAGATCGTTCTTCTAACCCAACACTCGGACCGAAATCAACACGGAGTGGCGGAATCTCATATTCTAGGGTTCTTAGACTCTTACTACCAAGCTGAATCTCCACCCGGCGATATCCTTGATTTTTTCGCTGATGTCTTACCGCTGGTCAGTGAAAAGTTGTGTCGCGGCTCATCCAGAGTCCAGTGGCTTTTAGTTCGATTGGGTGATCCTAGCCCGAAGATAACCACAGCCGTCATTTCTGCGTTTCGATCGTGTCTTTTGAAGCAAGACCCGGCAATCCTCGATGTCTTCGTTAGAACACGTCTAATCAAAAGACTCGACGAGCCTCCCACGCAGCAATCATACGCAGTCACAAAGCTCCTTTGCCAGATGCTCCCAGTGCTGGCCATTCCCCATGCTCGTGCAAAAGCAACGGAGGACATCATTTCTTTCCTAGATCACGGGGAGTCTGAGGTTGCCGAGGCGAGTTTAATGGGGTGCGTAAAAATTGTGAAGTCGACGCGTGAAGATCGTACCCACCTTTTCTCTATCGCTTCAAAACTCAACTTTTCGAAGGAGAGCACCTTGAAACTCTTTGATCACGCAATGCCTATACTTTGTCTCGACTGGGCGGCATCAGGAGATTTAAACATGATTACACAGTTCATTCAGCATCCCGAAGTACGTATTCGGCATCCTGCGCACGCAGAAAGTCTGGGGCGACCTCGTTAGCACTTCGCCCAGTAGCCACTCAAAGATTATCCACGACGGCTTTCTGGACCTTGTGTTCGAGTTGTGCCGCTCGCAATATGAAGATGCAGTTCGTTTGGGTGCGAAATGTTGCTCGTGCATGGCACTCGAAATCACTAAGACTGGAGTTACCTCCACGCGCCAGATTGTCGAGCTACTGAACCATCCTAATGGACTTCTGCGGCAAGCAGCACTGCGTGGAATCCAACTAGCCTCAGAGGGCAGCGATCTGAGTTGCAAAACACTCCTAGATGCTGACCTTTTGAAGGCATTGTATAATTTTTTCGAGACTTATCCCAAGGATCTCGTGGATAACTCTGATAAAATCCTCACACGCTTAACACCATTCTTATACACTTCCTATGAAGCTTGTATCGGGCTCTTGCAGCTTGTTGAGTATGTCTTTCTTTCGTGCTTATACACGCATAGCATCTGATTTGACCCTGCTGGTACTCAAGGTCAACTTCGCCTATAGTCTCGCGCTCTGCACGCGTGGCTCTGACGACCATTTCAAACATGAATCTTAGCAGTCGCGTCATATTGCGAGAGGCCGTGCTTAATCGACTTCAGCTGCCAACGGAGCCTTTGATCGAATTTGCTACAAATGCGATACAGACTTGGATTGGGCCAGACCTTATACTTCTGAACGACTTTGAGGAACTGTTCGAATTGTTTTTCCATTCGAACTTGCGTATCCAATCCTCGGCTTTGATCTCTTTGCGGCAGAGGCTAACAAATGTCGCCCATCAAGAGTCCCTCGAAAAGGCAAACATAACATCCATACTTCGCTCGTTGAGCAGTAGCGATAATCCAGAGGCTCTAACTTTCGTCTCAGTGGCATTGCGTACATTAGCGCTGATTCTGGCTCAACATGGGCATGTCCCTGTCATCATCGATTTCTTGGATCATAAAGAATCTAAAGTGAGAGAAGGGGCCATTGCTGCTCTTGAAGCCATTGCTGGTGGCCCCCAACAGGCAAGGGCAACACTTGTAGAAGAAGGGATACTCGAGACTTTGATTAGTCGCAATGAACACATGGAGCAAACCCATCTGGATGTAATGGTATCGGTCATTCCGAAGCTTGCCGTTGACTATCTGGAGGCTGGAAGAGCTGATCTTCTATTGGATCTCGTGGAGTATGTGGTTTAAAGTTCATTATCACAGTGCAAAGGGTAGACTTTGACACCTTCTCAGCCATCTCCAACAACAGATTCGCGCAGCGGCGACTAGATCCGTAATGATATTCGCGGGCGGTACTCCAGCACAGAAGGCTCGCCTGCGAGATGCCCTGCTTCCACGGTTAGGCAATGCGTCTGCTTTCTTTCGCGAAGTCGCAGCTAGCTGCTTAACGAGATCTTTGGCGTATGATCTGGTGGCAGACGGCGATTTCATCCAAGTATTTCGTGTCATCGACAATGACGATCGTCGCGTACGGGAACCCGTTCTTCGACAACTTCAGATATACATCGAGGGATCGGATGAAATGGCTCGAAGGCGTGTCGTCGATGCTGGAATATTACAGGCACTACTCCAGGCATATTCTTCCAATACGAAGGATGACATCCTAACCTTCCTCGTGAATTGTGTCCTCCCCAAACTTGGGCCATCGTTCACCATGCACAACGGCGGTGCAACTTTATTCCCTCTCCTTCAACATAGCAACTCACGACTGCGTACTGCAACAGTACAAGCGTTAAGGAATGCGATCGATTCCCGTCATGGGAGCTTGGATAATTTGGCAAAAGCTTCTTCTGTAGCCACACTTTTTCCATTCGTAGCAACAGATGACACCATACGCGATCTATGGTGTCGTATGGTGCCCAGGCTTGCGCCATTCTTGATCCATCGTGCTGAAATCGACATTCTCTTCGAGTGTCTGAGGTAGGATCACTTGTCGAAAAGCCGCGACCTCGACCGTTTCACTGACCAAATGATTTTTATTAAGCGATACTCACAGAAACGTGTGTGACGCGGCATACGATGCTCTCTCAGCTCTGGCAACGACTTCGGAAACGACCAGAGGTCATTTATTCCCCGCCTTATTGCATCACTTAGATAACCCCTCACCACATACGCTTCCCTTGGTTGCCCGAGGTATGCCGAGGCATTTCACCGTTTGTGTGTTCTCATCATGATGACTTGCTTTTAGCGGTCTCCCTGTCAGGGTTTGTCTTTGTTTCAAATGGAAAGGAAGCAGACCTATTATATCATATTCTGTGAGATTCTTATAGCCTCGATACATGTCGAAATTCTCACATGGCATTCACAGACATGGACATCCAGACATTGTAGTTTGTGCTGTTGATGCAGCAACCCAGCTTTTAGCGAAGGGCAGTTCCTTTGAACACCAACAACTTATGAAAGCGGACATTTTCATTGTCGCTCTAAAGCTATACGATAAACAGTCCCATCGGCAACTCTCACTGAAACTGTTACATGCCATCGTTTCGCACTTGAGTTATGCCATCTTGCAAGACGAGGAGCTTGCGAGGGAGATGTTTACGTTATTCGAGTGAGCCATCGCTGTTCTGATAAATGACAAATGGACTAACTGGAAACTTTAGTGACCCAGATACGAGCCTCTCTACAGCTTTGTATCAAACCTGGTCCAATGACCCACGAGTCTACGCGAGTACCAACATTCCAGAACTACTTCCTCTCCTTTTCAGCGCTGAGAAGTTAAGCAATCCTTCAGCGACCGCACTTCTCTGTCAGCTAGCGACAGATGCTATTCCAAAACTTGTAGCACGCCGCCGATTGGACATCATTGTCGAGGCACTGAAGTATGCGTTCTGTCTGCACAGCTGCACAAACTATTTACTTTTTACAGGCTCAATGTCGCAAACGTGGTGCAAACATTTCTACGAGAGGTTTGCGAATTCATCAATAATAGCAATGATACCGAGAAGGGTTTATTTGTTTCTGAACCATTCTTTGTGCCTACGGTTGGAAAACACTTAAAAGGCCGAGATCCAGTCATACGAAGAGATTCATCCACGATAATTCAACTACTCTCCAAAGGATCGGCTACACGATCAGGAAGAATCATGAATGAAGGCATCGGTAGATATCTATCAGAGATTGTGGTGTGAGTGCTTCCGTCGATTTCCTGGAACCAGCTGACCAAGGCCTTCAGAAACGGCGAGAAGGGAGCTCAGCAATCAAGTCTCCAAGCACTCTTCTCTCTATTTACTGCAGCCCCAGATTACGCTGAACAGCTTGTCGTCGACTGTCTACCAGCGTTGCAAAATCTCTTGAAAGAAGATGACCTTTCTTTACCGATCTACTTTGGAGCTCTTCGCCTCTTAGCTGAAATAACTCACAAATCATTTCACTCCGCTATCGTTGAAAGTGGGATAGTTGGAGACCTGGTTCGGTGGCTAAGGTTGTCTATTCTTCTGGGTTACTCACCGTTACTGACATATGGAATCTAGTCCTCGCCATAGTATTACAGATATGGAATGCAGACACTGTGTTTTCAATATCTGTGAGATGATTGCCCAGCAATCCGATGCTGGTCGAAAAGCGCTCATAGAAGAAAAAATCTTGCTGGTGCTTTCACATCTGGCTACAAGTCGAGTCACTGTTGAAGTAGTTAGTGCCTGCAAGATACTGAGGGCCTTGGCGCACAGTGGGACTTTCGAAAGCGAGATAATCTCCTCAGGAATGAGGAAGACATTGAAGAGGATTACAAGGTTAGCATTCAAAGTATTCAAAGTAGTTCGCTGAATATAATGATTAATCTTTTGGCTAGTCCCATCCAAAGGTCCACGCTTCAAAATAAAGAAGACAAACTCCTTGCTCAAGCCGCTGCAAAAGAGGCGCTTCATATCTTGGATTCCTCAAAGTAAAGTATAACTCCTTCACGACCTTACCGTTCTGGCTGACTTGAAATCGTCAGGCGTGCTAGCACGCCGTCATTACCATCAGCTTCCGTGCAGTCAATTCGACTGCGACGTTCACGTTCGAATGCAACGAATTTGGCTTCACCGCAGGCGCCAGATGAGGACGAATCTAATTGGCAAGTAGTTGAGCAACCTAGCATAAATCAAGTTAGTATCTTTCCCTACTGGGCAGGAATGATATACTTATCGATTTCTATAGTCACTGCGAAGGGCAGCATCAGAACATAACGAATCCCCCCAAATTAATGAACAAAATGTGGAAGGCGAAGAACAACGTTATGGTCATATCCGATCGTTGAGCGATTCCAACCTTCGCTCTACGCCTATTGTACGATCCCAACCAGCATCACGACCGCTTTCAACAGTATATGAAACACGTCAATCCAACTTGCGTTCAATTTATGAAGGGACTGTCGACGAACAGCAAGAGCAAGAACATCCTACTGACAGAACAATCGGCTTGCACAGGCGTGGGGACAGACTGGATCACCGCATTCGAGAGGTTCCTCATTTAGGACCAAATTCGCCCAGCACATCACCTTCTCAGAATCTCGAAGAAAGTGTTCATGTATATGGAAAAGTTGTCGCTAGCCCAAACGCATCTGAATCAACATCGCGGCCTTACACGAGAATGGCATCAGTCTCTGGGAGCGTGAGACGTCGGCGATTTGAACAAGTTGAGGGACGAGATTTGCTAGTTCCCTCTGCAGGTTCAGAAGATGGACTGCGAACTTCCCCTCCAACCTACAGAACAACCTCTGTTACTGGAGACTTGCGAAACTGATACCTGCGAGACTGTACTCGATCGAGACCATGGTCGTGATTCATCTCTCGCTAGTCATGATCTACCAATACATACATTTCTTAAGAGATAGTCATACACTGCTCAAGAGGGGAAAAATGCACCTAGTATTCTAAACTTTTTGGGTGCCACGCTGCCTAGCCAGAAGAGTTCTAGTGACAAGGAAAATTACGCTTCCACCACAAACCATTGTCTGGCGAGGCGTTCGTCAGCTGCATGAGCACAATAAGTCGCGAACTCACGCCAGAGAATGCAGTTGGTCTTATCCAGTTGAATTGATCCGTGAGGAGCGCTCCTTGCACTGGGGCAGATCCAAGACAACCAAAACTTCCAATGGCCAAGGCAAGGCCGGTGCGTGCACTAGAAGTTTTCACTGAATAACCAAACACCTCTGGAAGATTGAGAATGCCTCACCCAGATTCTCTTGGATCGCGTGCTAGCGATGCCCATCCAGCGACGGAGAGAGAAAGTCCTTACAGACACATGGTTAACCTTGATATCCTCTAAAATGTTGTTGAAAGTCTACCGGCGCCGGAGAAGAAACCATACAGGATGCTAACAGCAACAAGGGTCGACGTAGTGTTACTGTCAGGATTGCATCAGTAATCACGACGAACTTGATCTGGAAATGAGGCATACATTCCGAGCACTGCCCAGATCATTGCGCCACCGAAAAGCCCACAAGGTACTTGCAAATTCCATGGTCCAAAACGGTCAGCCAGGAAATTCCCGCTAATGCGACCAAATGCACTGGAGGCGTTGAGAATCGCGAGCTAGAGACACGTATATTAGTCCAAATCACATTCAGAATATAAATATAAATAAGTCGTACTGAGTAAAAAGCAATCGATTCCCCAACTCCATGCTGAACTGCAAATAGCTGCAGATAAAACACTAAAGTTTATGGTTTTAAAAGTTTGTATAAGTGAAGCCGAAACTAGCGTACCAGGAAAGTAGGCCCCGAAAAGCGAAACAAGACATCTATAAGCAATAGTGACGAATATAAACAAGGAGAATATCCTGAAGTTCAGTGATGCATACCCAAAAATGCCCACGACGTATGGCAGATCGGTGAAGAACCCAAGAACATCCACGGGTGCCGCTTTCGCTCGGAGTCCGTATATGGCAGGGTTGTTCCGCATAAGGCCATTGGCAGCAATAAGGAAGCCTATGACGATGCACGCAGTGGCACGCACAGTATCAGCAAACCCGATTTTTGGAATTAAGTGACTAAGAAAAATTAGGTTTGAATGGTAGGTACACAGGCGAAAAGTAATTCACTTTATCACTGCTCAAGTAAGTAATCAATACTAGTTAATCGACAGTGACACATCAGCGACTCAACTGATAGGAAAGACCACAGCACCAACAGAACTTCCGCTAAGGGCTATACCGGAAGCGAGTGCACGCCGTTGTTCAAAGTGCAAGACCAAGATGCTAATTGAAGGCACAAAAGTGAGGCCGAGCCCGATACCCATTCCAACGCCCTGCGTAAGGAACACCTGCAGATATAAAGGGCGTAAGGTCACGGTGTGGAAACCTTCTTGCATGGCCATTTGGAAACCAACCTGGTAGTAATGTTGCGGTTGGGCTAAAGAAAGCATGCAGAGACTGACGACTTGTTGGTCAGAACCCAATGTACTGAGGGCGACGCACTCACGAGAAACTGAAGATGACTGAACCAGCGATAACCAAGATGCGGAAGTAGCCAAGGTCGAAAAGCTTCCCAGATATTACTCCGCAGGCGAAGGGCATCGCTAGTTGAAGGCTGCCAATCCATCTGTTCACAGGCTTTCAGAACCCCCGTAGTTTTCAATGAAATGTCAGACATACGCAATCTTGCTTGGTAGGTTAGTAGATAGAAATTCTCTTGTGTAAAAATCTGGGAGATGATGAGCACCAGGTGGCGCAGTATAGGATAAAGAGTGCCAGGTACCTTGATAGACTCCAAACGAGTTGAGATAGCTTGACCTTAGCTCAGTATTGATAGCTACGGATGTTCCCCGTTATGAAGATCTCACCCAAATGTCGCAAACATCATGAACCAACTGAATGAAAAGCAAGTGTCGATCAACTTCCACATTCTTGGCTTCATCTAATCAGTACGTACGAGCCAGCGACCGTACTCCAGGCTCTTAGCCCACCATCGGGGATCTTGGCCTCTAGTAGCGCAGCTCGTCGAGAAGCCTCCGATTTGGGGGTCAGAGGCTCAGTCTCCTCTATAGAATGAGGGTTCAGAGTTATGTCAGATGTTGGAAGAGGCATATGATGTGTTGATGCTACTGGGGGTTAATTCGACTCACCATTGTACACCTTGGCTATTTAAACCACCGACCCGATAGGCGGGACAGCCTCGAGGACCTCTCCCCCACACAAAGCCCCTACGCTCTGCGCTCTACACATGTTCCATGAGACATGTGCTCCCTCGACGGCAAATTTGATCATACGGCCAAACAATAGAGTCTGGTTCCTTCAAACAAAACGACGAATGTCATTCAAGTGATGTCTCTTCGAGGAGGATCATGAAAGCACGTCATCTATGGATTCCGAGTAAACCTTGGCTGCACCGAAAAAGACATATTTCTGAGGTAATGTGGACATTTGTGACGAATCAGGAATCAGATAAATCCATGAAGAGGCGTTCTAAGATGTTGTTCCACTTTGACGCCCAGGGATGATAATCATGATATATCACAACTTTTGCAATCATGACCGAGAATGAAAAAGCAGAGACAAATCGTTCGGCAAAATGGCAACTGGGTCCGTAATGAGAAAGTTGCGACCGACGAAGGCAGCCGAGAGCTCGTCCGAACACAACAGAGACAATTTCATGGAGAAAGGACACCCACAAAGGAAATCAGGTGAACCTCGGGTAATGTCGATATGATGTTGCCACGGCTTCAGACTCAGAGAACACCAGCGCTGACTCTGTGATAGGTACTCACAGTGGGCGAAACGAAAATACTTATAAATAATCATAAGTAGAGCCCACAACTGATGAATTGACTTACGTACCATGTTCTTCTGCGCCAATCGTGCTGCGCCAGCTTGAGCCCTCGTACGCACGCACAGACGTAAGGGCTAAAAAGAGTACGACCGTGCGTCGAATTCTATGAGATGGCCAGTGGGAAAGTCTGCGCTGATATATTTATAAGATCGTCACCCGTGGAGTAAGGGCCGAAGATGTGAGTTGAAGATCTGATTCGGAGCTCGAAGCAAATGCAATCTACGGTCCAACGATACCGTTTCGTGCTGCACATAGCTTGTGTATACGGTAGATGGTGGCGTAGGTCAAGAGGAGCCTTTCTGATGATGGAACCCAATTCAAATCGGATGCAGCTCCCCTTCAGGATTCGGGATGAGTTGCATACACAGTTTTACGTACTCTGACTTTTGAACTTCAATAGGAGGAGGCCTAGGTAAGCAATCTGAATCAGCGGTCACCACGCGGTCAGAGAGTTGCAGTGCGTACCTGCGACCGGCTGCATTTGCGCAATGCGTACCTTGTGGGATTCCTTTCTATACAAGCAAATTTTTCATAGCAATAAAAGCAGATAAAGCTACAGATTGGTGTACTGCTTCTATTGAGAAGACGTAGATGCACTCCAAATTTAGTACAGTACTGCTTGAAATTAAAATCAAGGAATTGCTGACGGAGCTTCGAGTCAGGCCCATGACGCGGTTCGGCTGAGTTGCCGAAGGGGATAAATCTTGGGAAAAGCAGAAACTTCATGTGGGCAAGGTTTTCCACGTTTCCTCGATGTCTAGGTCGTCCAGCCTGAAGGATGACACCAACTCCTCGCTCGAGAAAGAGGAGGTGAAGCAGCAAGAGTTAGAAAAACTCGTGAAGCGCACTCAACGGTCACGGTAAGTCACGAACGCGCCATGGCGTCATGTAATAATCTTATCATATTCTGCTAGCCTTCTTCGGGTCCCATTCACGTCAACCAAGGATCCACCAGCACCTAAAACCTCCCTTGACGACGCTGAGCTCCTTCCTGAGGCTACCGCCAACTTTTTTAAACTCGTAACATTCGAATGGCTCACACCCTTGCTTGGTTTGGGTTATGCACGTCCTCTTGAGGCACCCGATCTCTACAAACTACAAGGCCACCGCAGCGCAGCCTACATTGCTGAGGAAATAAACGCTTCATTCGACCGCCGCTATAAAGAGGCACAGGAATATAACGCACGCCTGGAAAATGGAGAGATTGGCCCTGGGTTATGGAAGACCGCTGTCTGGACGTTAAGTGGGAGAAGAGAGGAGAAAGAAAAGAGATGGCGAGAAGTCGACGGAAAGAAACAAGCGAGTCTCATTTGGGCCATGAATGACAGTGTCAAATGGTGGTTCTGGACTGGAGGCATCCTCAAAGTCTTTGGCGACACAGCACAAGTAACAAGTCCTCTTTTGGTGAAGGTGAGCCGGTTCAGAGCGTCTGTTCGCAAATATGTCTTGACATCCATCAGGCTATTATCAACTTCGCAACAGCGTCATACAAGGGACATATAACTGGCACTAAAGTTCCTCCTGTTGGTGAAGGCATTGGCTATGCTTTTGGGCTCATCCTGCTTCAGATCGTTGCATCGCTCTGCACACACCATTTCTTCTACAGAGCCATGTCTTCTGGTGTTCTGCTTCGTGGAGGGTTGATCACCGCCATCTACACCCGTTCTTTGAAATTGACCTCCAGCGCTCGTTCTACACTTACGAATGGTAAACTTGTTAACCACATATCCACCGATGTGTCTCGAATCGACTTTTGCGCGGGATATTTCCACATGGTACGTTGCACATCTATTCCTTGATTCACATCTAAGGCTTATCTACAGGCTTGGACCGCACCAATTCAACTAATCATCTGTCTCATTCTCCTGCTAATAAATTTGGGTCCTAGCGCATTGGCTGGCTTCGGGTTTTTCGTGCTCGCAACGCCTATTCAGACAATGGTGATGAAGCGTCTTTTCAGGCTTCGTATGAAGAGCATGATGTGGACGGATAAGCGCGCAAAGTTACTTCAAGAACTTCTGGGAGGCATGAAGGTGATAAAGTACTTTGCTTGGGAGGCACCGTTCCTCGCGAAAATATTTAATTATCGAAGGAAGGAACTTGAGTATGGACTGTAAATCACTCATTGTATGAATTGTCTAATCTTGCTCGTTATCCAGGTATATCCGATCTTTGCTACTCATTCGTTCTGCCAACAACGCAGTCGCGATGAGCATGCCAGTCCTTGCGTCTGTCCTCGCGTTTGTTACGTACTCCCTGAGTGGCCACACGTTGGAACCGTCACTTATCTTCACCTCCCTTACCTTGTTCAATTTGCTTAGGCTCCCTTTGATGTTTTTGCGTAAGTTGACATATGTGCATCACGCATCGTACTAAAAATATTTTCAGCCGTGTCCTTCAGCTCCATTGCGGACGCTGCGAATGCTGCCATTCGCCTTCGCGGAGTCTTCGAAGCGGAGTTGCTTAGCGAAACGCTGACCATAGAAGCCCCGCTCGACGTGGCAATCGAGGTGACAGACGCCGCGTTCACCTGGGATGCTCCACCTCCAGATACGACGGATAAGAAGAAGAAGGGCCCCGGTGGGAAAGGATCTCCCAAGGCGGTCAAAGGGAAAGAGGAGAAGATCCCTGATGAAAAGACGGCCAATAAGGAAGATAAGGTCTTTAAAATGAAGGATCTGAATATGCGTATCCCGCGTGGGCAACTAGTGGCAATCGTGGGTGCCGTTGGCTGTGGGAAGACTTCGCTTCTGCAAGGCATCATTGGAGAGATGAAGAAAACTTCGGGTAGCATTAAGTTTGGCGGCAGCGTTGGCTATTGTCCCCAAAGCGCATGGATTCAGGTAAGTTTAGATTTACCTTTTCAAGTTTATAAACGATTCAGTTATTGATTTATAACACTTAGAATGCTACGATTAGAGAGAACATCTGCTTCGGACGTCCATTTGACGAGGACAAGTACTGGAAAGCGGTCAATGATTCCTGCCTCCGCCCTGATTTGGAGATGCTGCCAAATGGTGACCTCACTGAAGTCGGAGAAAAAGTTTGTGCTTCTTCTGAATCCAGTTTCTCTTTGGTCTAATATCGATCCTTCTTACAGGGAATTTCGCTTTCTGGAGGTCAGAAACAAAGATTGAACATTTGCCGTGCGATTTATAGCGATACTGAAATTCAAATCTTTGATGTGAGTCACCTCAATCATTCTTCCCTTGATTTCAAACCTCTCTTTTATTCCGTAGGACCCTCTCTCCGCGCTCGATGCACACGTTGGGAAAGCGGTGTTCCAGAATGTTCTTCAAAGTAGCTTGTCAGGAAAGACACGGGTGCTCGTAACTCATGCCCTTCACTTCCTTCCACAAGTCGACTATATCTACACGATCGCGGACGGAAGCATCGCAGAGCGCGGCACCTATGCAGAGCTCATGAGTCAAAATGGCGAATTTGCGAGGTTCGTGTCGGAGTTTGGTTCTAAGGAAGAAGAGAAGAAGGAAGAGAATGAAGACGGGGATGGGGACGAAACGCCCAAGAATGAAGACGCTGGGAAAGTGGGAACTATAAAGAAGGCGACGCCTGGTGCTGCGTTGATGCAAGCCGAGGAGAGGAACACGGGCGCGATCTCAGGCGCGGTGTACGGGGAATATTCGCGGGCAGGCAAAGGGCACATCGTCCTTCCACTTTTATTCTTTTCGCTTGTTCTCATTCAGGGTGCGACGGTGATGTCTTCGTATTGGTGAGTTGCTTCCTTATTATGACATGGTATGCAAATCTCACACATCTACAAAGGCTCGTGTATTGGCAGGAAGAGTATGTCCTTTGCACTTCATCCTTTAACTCGGGTACTGACGATATGATCAAGAAAATGGCCACGCCCTCAAGGTTTCTATGTAAGTCGTCCACATTTGAGCGATTATTCCCAATTAATTCGGACATGACAAGATGGGTGTCTATGCTTCTTTGGGCGTCGCCCAAGCCGTTGCATTCTTCATCATGGGGAGTATGTTTGCTATGCTGACATACTTTGCTTCCCAAAGTCTTCATAGAGTAAGAGCTGCGAAAATTCTAGTAACTGAAATGAGAACTCATGGTAGGACATTTAGGCGGCCATTACACGCGTCATGCATGCTCCAATGTCCTTCTTCGAGACAACGGTGAGTATATAAGCAACACATAGCTCAAATACTAACTCTCGTTCGTCCAGCCTCTTGGACGTATTATGAACCGCTTTTCAAAAGATATAGATACCATTGACAATCTACTTGGTGGTGCGTTGTTTTAATATCACTTTCTGCTGGCAGATATCAAACTTGTTCCAGATTCGCTGCGTATGTTTGCAGGCACAAGCTCGTCAATTATCGGCGCTATCATCTTGATCTCCATTGTCTTGCCTTGGTTCCTCATCGGGGTTGCCTGTATCATCATGTTGTATTTCTATGCTGCAGCATTCTATCGCGCTAGCGCTCGTGAATTAAAGGTAAGTATACTGATCCAAAGCCCCGAATCTAAGCTTATTTCTCTTTCTTTAGCGGCTCGGTAATTATACATTTCGTGTGATGCTCGATATACGTTAACCCTTCTCTTCAGATGCGGTGTTGCGATCCTCTTTGTACTCTCATTTCTCCGAGAGTTTGTCAGGACTTACCACGATTCGTGCATACGGTGAATCTGAGAGGTTCCGCCTTGAAAACGAGGCTCGCGTTGATATAGAGAATCGGTATGTGTATGCTAGAAACCTCAGGCAAAAGTATTCTGACAGAGAACTCGCTAAGCGCATACTGGTTGACCGTGACGAATCAGGTTGGTGTCCTGCTCTCGAGCTCCTTGTTCAAAAATAATAATTCCGTTCTCAGAGATGGCTAGGAATACGCCTTGATTTCCTCGGTGCATTGCTTACATTTGTCGTATCGATGCTCACCGTCGGAACACGGTTTACCATTTCCCCTGCGCAAACCGGTCTAGTCCTGTCGTATATCCTTAGTGTGCAGCAAGCGTAAGTGGTATTGTATTGCTCGAAACGTCGAGGGTCCTGACATCTTTTCTAAGTTTCGGATGGCTCGTTCGTCAAAGTGCAGAGGTTGAGAACAACATGAATTCCGTCGAGCGCATCGTCCACTATGCAACTGCGGTAGAGCAAGAAGCGCCGCACGAATTGCCAGATTCGAAGCCTCCTTCCGGATGGCCCGCAAATGGTAGTGTTGAACTCAAGGATGTAGTGTTGAGCTATAGGCCAGAGCTTCCTGCTGTGTTAAAAGGTATTTGCTTGACAGACCAAATCGGAAGTCTTTACATTCTCTCAACCTTATCAGGTATCTCTATGACTGTTAAGGCCGGGGAAAAGATTGGAATAGTTGGACGGACTGGTGCAGGAAAAAGCTCCATAATGACAGGTTTGCTATTCCTCTCATTCGTATTCTGATCTCTGGCTGATTTATGGTAGCGCTTTATCGTTTGGTGGAGCTCTCGCAAGGTTCCATTACTATCGATGGCATCGATATTTCTAAGGTTGGCCTAACGGACCTCAGAAGTGGTCTCGCTATCATACCCCAAGACCCAGTACGTTACCAATTTTATCGGAATCTTGTACATAATGACTGACCACCGTCTGATTAGCTGCTATGTGCGTTTTGATTTGTTTGTTTTCCAATTTGACAAAGTGACATATTGTCTTTTGTTCAGTTTCGGGAACGCTGAGGACGAATCTTGATCCCTTCGGGTTGCACGACGACGCTGCCTTGTGGGATGCGTTGAAACGATCGTATCTGGTCGACAACACATCAAAGAATACAACTTTGACTTCAGAGGAAGACATTCCAAGCGGTGCACACACCCCGATGAATCGGTTTACCCTTGACAGTGTCATTGAAGACGAGGGCGGTAACTTGTCGATTGGTCAAGTGAGTCGCTATGTCAGACTTTGAGCATCACTCGCATCTAACCCATTAAAGCGATCATTGGTATCACTTGCCCGAGCTTTGGTAAAGGACGCTAAAGTGATTATCCTCGATGAAGCAACAGGTATGTTGTCATGCTTGGGCAGTGTTATTGACTTTCAAATGCCTGCACCCTACAGCTTCCGTCGACTACGAAACAGACAGGAACATTCAGGATACCATCGCCAATGAATTCAAAGACAAAACTATTCTATGCATAGCTCGTTCGTCCCCTTGTTTTGAACTGACATCCTCCGTTTTTGACATGCTGCGTAATAGACCGACTACGCACGATTATCGGCTATGACAGGATCTGTGTCCTTGATGCCGGAGAGATTGCAGTAAGTAATCTATGTCGTCTGTTTGTCGACCGCAAAACTCATTTACTACTCTCCCACGTAGGAATTCGACACACCTGTTGGCTTGTATAACATTCCTAACGGAATTTTCAAGGGCATGTGCGAACGCTCTTCAATTTCACTTGAAGATTTGAAGCTAGCAGCAAAGGCAACTGCATATCAGGACTGATAAATGCAAGTTGCGTTCGTCCGTGATACCTATCAAAACCATTCACCATCTTTAGAGTATTTATTCACGCTCGTTCTACATACTATCACCAATTCGTGTGGGCTTCTATCATAAACAGATATCAAGGGAGGTATTGCGGTTTCTCGGATTAATTAATTATCTACGTAGGGTTTACAAATTTAAAGGATAGCTAAAACTAAACTGATACAAATAGCGAGAGGAGATATGCGGAATGTCGCAGACAATGCATCAGAGCTACTGGTTTGAGTAAAACGGCCTCCCGACATGACTGTCGTAAACATTTGTGCAGCGGCCTGGCCTGTCTCCAATGTACCATACTGGAATGTTGGTTGTGAGCAAGAGTGTGCTGTTTGACCGTTTTGCAAACCTTGTAAGCAGGAACTTCGTGACCAGCACCAAAAACGCGGACATATGAAAAGTTGCCAGCTTCTTTGTATTGGCCGGCTTGTTGCCCTGCAACAGTCCATGCCGAAAACTCTGTCTGCGAATATGTCGAGGAGGAGAAATTGGCCGCTAATTTATCAACCTGAACAGACATGGCTCATTTTATTCCGAGTTTTTAGATTTGGACACTGCAAAATCTCACCATAGCCTCCACGCCCATGTAATTGCAGATATAGTCCTGTCACGGTGAATAAACGAAGAGTTAGCCAAGGTCTAGCGTACGACAGAAAAAGGTCACAAACAACGTCACCATCGTAAATATGAGTTCGAATCTAGCCGCATGTCCTGTCAATACCACCAAGACAAGGAGAAAAGGACAAACATACACCAGCATTAACAACGGACTGTAAAGCGGGGAGGGTTGTCCTCATCCAATCTCCTATCTCAATGGGTTATACCGGAACTCAAAGTAAGATAGCGCGAAGGAAACCGACCGCCGTTATGGAAATTCGCATAGACTTGATCGCTCGACTCTTCCCATGTCGCTTCCGCGCCTATCTGAGAGGCAATCGAGGCAAGATAGGTTGTAATGTTGGGTGGATACGGATCGGGATTTTCTGTGAGGACATAATAAACCTTGATAAACGTGAGTTGCGTATCTTATACTATATGCAGAAGGAAATACATCATATGGTCCAGCCAAAGGCTGCAGGATATTAGAATTACAATAGTCTTGTGCGTTCGCACATGTAGCATTGCTTCCTCCATCATTGCAAGCAGAGATCTTTACAATATTGTTATCGTTCCAGATACTATAGATTTGGTCTCACTACTTACGCGGTCCTGGCACCCATCGTTAGCTATTAACGAGGCGTACGCAGTGTTGATTGTTGAATTGGACACTAGTTCATGATAGGGATTTGACTCTGCGTAATTGATGTATTGGGGATATTGTGTTTCTGGGTCCTATAATAAATTTTAGAATGGAATGTGTTCACTGGCATGCAAGGAAACGAAAGAGTTTACTGTGAGTCCATTACCAATTCCAAGGACCTTCAGATTCAGATGGTAACCGTCCACTGAACCGCTCGCGATAGCTTCATTTTGAGACAAAAAGTATCTGAAAGGAGCCATAAAAGTTGATACGAATGAAGTTGAACGCCAAAACATTTTGACGCACGAAGCGAAGGTAGGGCCAAAATGTCCTCCATACCTATAAACGAATACAAACGTCAATAGGACAGCGCGCATGACGGAGAAGCGAAACTCATACGATTCTGTCCAGATTGCCATTTCGTTCTGTTGATACTTTGTAAACCGAGTGTCGTTAAAGAACAATTGCATGAAGGTCCAGACGCCCGAAGCAGCCTCTTGAGATGTTTCAACGATCGTTTCGCCATATGAGAAGCCCGTTCCAACTGGCTGGTCGATGTAAAGCATATTTGCCTGGTTGTTCCATGAATAGGGGTTCAAGGTCACCGAGGAAGAATCGTTCGTGATGCGACATGGCCCATGCTCTTGGAATAGCCCGATCATGCTGGAACTTCCAGGCTGTAGATAGATGAGAAAGAGCGGGAAGTTATCAAAAAGTACGCACTCCTCCATTGAACCACAACGTTAAGGGATCTGTCTCTGAGTTGTTTCTCGATGCAAAGAACCAGAACCTCATATACACATCAAGCTATGCCGCCGCCCTGTTTCATTCTCAAAGAAACTTACCAGATGCTTTGGTTCGTTGCGATATCAATATAACCAGAGGCTTGATACACGTTAGGTGTTGTTTCTAGGTTCGTTGATTTGATTATTAGTTCAATTGTCATTACTCAGGCCAAGCACAGGAAAGTATACCACATATCCCGGAATTCTCAACAATTCTGACCGGATCAGACGTGGTAGTAGTAGTATTGCTAAGGAGAACTTTTCTGAAAGAGTTGTTTCCACTTAAGACTGGGGGTCCACCGACGACTCCATTGATGACAGGTATCTGGCCAGCCAGCGTTCCGATGATAGGAAACACAACAGCAAGGTGGATTAACCACATAGAGAGAAGATAAAGCTCAAGAGGAAGAGGCGAGGAAACTGGTGCATCAAAGCTACTGTCATAGTGATATTTGAAGGCCAAGCTACAGTGATGACAATTGTGACAGGTGGATTGGATCAAAATCTTAAGGCGACGTTGCTGATAAGATCTAAGATCCCAGCCTCCCGCAGCGCGCGTGTTTCAAGTTGCGAAAATACCCATTCAATCAAGGTTAATAGGCGGAGCCATATACACAATCAATGTAAGTAAACCGAGTGCTTAATACAGTAGGTGGAGGATATCTTTAGACTAATGATGATGATAATGACTGGGGCCGGCGGCCAGGAGCACATAAAAACAAAATTGGAGATCCGGCAGGTTATGTTCGTGAAGGTTTCATAAACTCTCCGCGCCAAGTCCGTTGGTTGCCTTCTCCAACTCAGCATGGATGCGATCTTTCGCCTAACGATATGGATGTTTCAATGGGCTGATAGATTCGCATGCATATGCATCATGGACGCACCGATATGATGAGCTCGTTATCAATGATAGGTAAGAACTCAGTAATCGCATCGCCGCTCATGGGGACAACTTCCCATCGTGTGGGAGTGTTGCCAACACAGAGACAGATGTCTTCCGGTAGATGGGCACCATATTCCGAGTTGAAATGGGTCCGTACTTGCGCCTCTTCTAAAAGACACAGGTATATGGGCCGAAATTGAGATGAACGTGAGGGAATGAACACACCTTCCGTCATGGCAATCAACTGGGACATCATACCCCGTACGATATTTTCGGCTGCTTCACGATACTGTCTGCGCCGCGCAAGCTCCAGTATGAGCTTGTTGAACGCCGTTTGGTAAGAGACAAATTGATCACGAAGATGTTCAATTGTCAAAAGATGGCTTTGCAGTCCGTTGAGCTCCTCCTCGCACTTGGTCTGGGCATTATACGAGTGTTCAGAACCTGTGGGTAGGTATAGGTATGAAGAAAGGAACTGACCTCGACTTCTTCTTGAGTTTGTAGCATCTCGGGCATGATGTCGCCTAATTCATCTAGATCATCTAGGGTATGTGTTAAGATAGAAAGGTGTGTGTGGTAAGTCTCTTTTGCAGATAGAAGTCTATCACTAGATAACGGAGATTATAATCAGAGTATGTGGCGATGGGTCAGAAGAATTTGCATACTGGCATTCCTCTATTGCATCTGCATTGACGTCCAACTCGGCCATGATGGAAGGAAGTTCGTTAGTATCCCGATTCATTTCTGTGAAGAGTCAACTTGGGTAGACCTTTTCCAGGCAGGATGAAGTTCTTATACCTTCAAAATCTTCGTCACTAAACGTCTCGCCAGCCTCACTCTCCTGCAAAGCATTTGACATTTGACTGTAGTGTGATGTTAGGCTTTCAAGGTGCGAAGCCATAGTCGTTATTAGGGTATCTTGCTCGGCGAGTAACTCCTCGGCAAATTTCATGGGAGGTTCTTCTGGCAACGTTGGCAGAGATTCTCGAATTGACTGAATGGTATTGGTGAGAGTCTCTGGGTATTCATCTGTCTTGCTCATGACATACTAGCATGGATATAGCATAAACCGCTCGAAGTCCTCAACGAAAGTAGAATTGAGCGACGTACATCAAGGCCTATTCGGTCATTCTCCATGGACTCTAAAACATCTTCAATAGCTTGATCATCAATAAAGTCCCGTAATGTCTTCCAGGTGCTCTTGTCAGCCTCGGCTTCTGGGCGCCCATTCTCCTTCACGGGTTGTTTGCCATTACGCAAGCCGCCACGGAGCGTTGATGAGGGGCTCTGACTGACTCCTGAAATAGCAGAAGCGTGCGGCTGACGCTTCTTGAGCGCATGATCAAGGTCCTCTGAGTGCTGACTACCGAAGAGAGACGAAGCTACAGAGGTACACTGATGAAAGTCCGGAGGAACAAACTGAGAGCCCAGGGATTCAAGGACTGCGTCCAACGCGTCAGCATGCTTTTTACGCTGCTTGTCCCATTCCTACTTGCAACAAGTGCTGTAAGGCTTGACGAGGAAATGCTGTGATGATGTATATGTACCCACCTGGACCTGTTTCCCCAGATATGACCGTTTCTCTTCGATACTCTTGGCCACACTTGCAACTAGCTAGTATAAATGAGAATGGTGCTTGCGTACATGTCTTCATGTAAAGATACCTTGAGTTGCTCGCCAACAGCCTCTGTGACCCACCGGACTTTGGCATCAAGGGCGACAATGTCGATAGAAATGTTGGCAGACGCATTAGAAACCGAGTGGGCACGCGAACAGAGGTGTTCGCCGTGTTGAAGAGCCTTCTTGGATTCGAGGACGAGAGAAATGAGATGAGAGTGGTTGTGGGGCGGTGATGACATGTCGGTTGTGAGACGCGTCCGAGTCAGCGACGTGACCGATTTCAATACTTGATTGATCCACTCATACTACTACAGTAACATGCACGATATAGACCAAAACACACTCCTATGCTTTGCATGTTCTGCATCTCTACCGCCTAATAAGAAATCTTCCTCGAGCCCATCTGCGTCCCCGAGTGTATTCACCACACCATGCTGTCAGCGGCTCATCTGTAACAAATGCATCACAGCAAACCCACGACTCCAGAGGTACAATCCATGTCTTGCCTGTCTTGGAGGTGTTGGAATCATGCGCAGCCCTTCTTCAGGCTTGGCAGGAACCCGACCGAACCTGGATGGAGCTGTGAGAGACGAAGATACGTTTGTACTGGGAGATGAAGACTACTCGGATTGCGAGCAAGAGCAAGGGCTGGACGCAACTGCACTAGAGGCAGACACTTTCATGTCCACAACAGTCCCACCAGTTCCACCAGTCGCCCCAGTCGCCAAGGTTGAAAGCACCACCCTTGAGGATAAGCCAATGGAGCCTCCTGTCCCAAAATACCACATTGCCCCATCCGATACCCTTCAGGGGATTGTCCTGCGGTTTGGACTTGACGTAGGTCGTACGTAACCATACAAATGGCTATCCTCACACACCCCTAGGGTCACGAAGTTTGTCGCCTCAACAACCTTCCCTTTAGTACCCTGAGAACGACCCCCCACCTTCTTCATACGCGCCATTACTTGATCCTTCCTCCATCTTCACGGCAGTCTGGGCTTCCTATCGGTATAGAAACGCCCGAGCAGGAGGCAACGCGGAAAGCCGATCGAGAAAAAGAAAAGGCGGAGAAGAAGCTTCAAACGATGGTGAAAGAGGTCGATTGGCGTGTAGCAAAAGCTTATGTTGCACTTGCAGATGATGACGTCGAGGAATTAGAAGAGCGGGAAAGGTGGGAGCGTAAAAGGAAGGAAATGGGAGGTGATGGTCCGACATGGAAATCGAATTTACAAGAGCGAGCCATTGCCAGATATCTGGATGATGATGAATGGGAAGCCCAGCAGAGAGGTGGGAAGGCAAGTTCGACCGAGAAGGGGGGACCTATCCGGAAATGGTGGTCATAACGATATATTCTGTATTTCATCTTTAGTGTAGGGTCTGCGAATTTTCTTAAATACGGACTCGCGAGAAACAGATGCTCAGTCTGTTAAAGATGTTAAGGACCCTTATCCATTTCCATCTGTTTCCTAAACCAGGCCTTCAGACCAATGATATCCAAAGCATCCACGAGCGTCTTCATATCGTTGACTTCATGCAGTCCAACTTTAGAGTTAGCTAAACAGCCTTGTATACGCGATTCCATGGGCTGTGTATCGACGTGTTGGAACTGAAGATAACGTAGAGCTACATAAGGAATATTTAGGACGCGCAGATAACTGAAAGCGGTGATATGAATTTTGCATCATACCTCGAGCGTTTTCAAGAAAAGATGATATGGAATCCTTTCTGCCCTCAAAAACTAGCACACCTGGCTTCCCGGTCTTTAAATTAGAAAGACATCGTCAACTATGGCTTTGCGAGCAGACTCAAATTGACGTGCCTTGACAAGCCCCGACACATTTGCATGAACTGCGTGCCGCTTTAGTCGTCGAAACTTTGCAGGGTTGCTTATGTCTGCTCAAAGGCATTGTGAGGACGTTGAATGAAGTAATTAGGCAAAGACATACGATGCATCCTAGCAATAGAAACGAATATTTCGGACTTGAGCATACTGCCATGTGAGGATGCTCGTAGTCGTCGACTTGAAAGGTGCAAAAATCAACGTTAGCAAACAACTTTTTGTCTTCGACTTTTATCTGGCTAGCTGCAGTTCCTCTGCCATCTTGCAATTCAACATGTCTGGTTATAATCTGACCTTTCTAATGTAGAATAGAGGTGTATAGGATCCCAAGGGGAGCTTGAACCTCGAGCTTTAAGTCGAGTAACGGTCACATGCCCCGGGCCCGCGAGTCGCAAGTCGCGTCGACGACCGTCGACAGACGCGACTGGAAACTTCACCATGAAGGTTACACTCCTACCCGGAACCGTTATTCTTGGGTTTCATACGATCTCGATCCATATGACGATATTTTGTGGGCCTTTACATTCCAACTGGCCAAACTCGGAAACATCGCAAAATCAGTCCAGGTAATCCATCTGAATTCACCAATCACAAGCACTTCAGTACTCCTTGACTACGAGGCATTTCAGGACCTTCGATTGGCTGTCTCTCCTGTGCGTTTCCCTCATGTAACGCCTACTAGAACATGACCTAGTACATTCTTGTAGCCTGTATGGCGATATTTCTTGTCCGCTGCTCAAGGTTTATAGTGACTTGTTTGCATAAAGGAAGATTGGGCATCCAGAGATTCTGAATTTGTGCTCCTGCATGCGCCGTGGCTGCTTTGAACTCATTCGAAGTCCATGTCCAGAGCGGCTACCGGGCCGGATAGTGTCGCACGATTGATTGGTGGGATTTCGTCATAGCGCGTAGGAATTCCTTACTGAGTTCAGTCTTACTAGCCATAGGATCGATCCGAAGTCAGGTGTGACCGGTTGACCAGCGAATGCGCTTTCTTCCTCTTGGCTTTATCAGCATTCTTCCTCGAAACCGCATTACACACATACGCAGAATGACCGCGAAAACTATCGCAGTTCTCGACGATACTGAGCTTCAGGATGGTCAATTGTACGTGGCGAGATTCATTACATATTTTTCATTTGAAACTAGCCTGAAATTACTTTTCGTTCAGGAAAGAAGTAGCTTTTGAAGGAGCAGGAAAAGTTCTCTTATCGCGTATCGGGGATAAGATTCATGCCACGAGCGCCTTCTGCACTCATTATGGTGCACCCCTGGCCAAGGGAGTCTTGACGTCCGATGGAAGGGTTGTCTGGTGAGAATGTGACAAACACCTTTACTTGATGGGATTACTGAGTTTTATCGTTTTTATAGCCCCTGGCATGGAGGTCAGCGCACTAATGAGGTTGAGAACATCCTATTAATCGGTTAATTTATAGCATGCTTCAATGTCTGTACTGGAGATATCGGTGAGTTTCTAAACAGGCATCAAAGTGAACGTATTCCTCAATTAGACGAAACAGAGGATGCACCTGCCCCCAGTGCTCTCCATTCTTTCAAAGCACATGTCGCGGATGGAAAGATTTACGTCACGGCCGATCCGACTCACACACTCAAAGAAAACAAGGAGAAGCAGCCGAAGCTACTGAGCAGTGGTACCGAGGCTGTTGGGAAAGACGTCATCATTGTTGGAGGTGGCTCAGGCGCTTTTCAAACTGTCGAAAGTCTCAGAGAGGTAGAGGATAGATATTACGATGTCATGCCCATCTGACGCCCTGTACAGCATGGGTACCAACTACCTATCACTATTCTTTCGAAGGAGACGTACACGCCCATCGACAGGTATTACTTGCCTACTATCTCGTCTCCCTAGCAGAAGCTGAAATAGTTCAAATATAGGACGAGGCTTAGCAAGGCTCTCACCACCGATCCTACAAAACTCGAATGGAAGTCTGCTGGTGAATACAAGATCAAGTATGGCACAACCCTCCGACTGGGTGTAGTATGTCTTCACTTTGCATTTTTCCACACCCTTTGTTGATGAGGGGTATAGGAAGTCACTTCCGTCGATGTCAACAAGAAGGAGGTGACGCTGGACGGAGGCAAGGAAGTCTTAGGTTACGAGAAGCTCGTGCTTGCTACCGGAGGAGCTCCCCGCCGGCTTCCTATCGAGGGCGCCAACCTTGAAAATGTCTTTACACTTCGAGGGATAGCAGATACGCAGAAAATCGATGCGGGTAGGAGGTGATACGTATTTTTCGTGATATCTGATTCTAAAAATGAGTGCTTTAGCGGCGAAAGAGGGAAAACGAATGGTTGTGATTGGGAGCTCTTTCATTAGCATGGAGGTTGTTGTGGCCGTGTCTAAGAGGAAGCTCGCGTCTATCGATGTCATCGGTATGGAATCACATCCGTTCGAGGGTGTGCTCGGTAAGGAGGTCGGTGCGGGCATACAGAAGGTGCGTTCGTTCGATTTTTTTCGTGCCCCGCAGTCTGTTTCACCGTTAAAATTCCCACAGTATCATGAGTCGCAAGGCGTCAAATTCCACATGGGCAGCAAAGTTGACAAGATCATTCCTCAAGAAGGTAACCCAAATCTCGCTGGGGGTGTTGTGGTGAATGGTGTTACGGTGCCAGCCGATTTCATCGTCATGGGGGTCGGCGTTGCACCTGTTTCCGAGTACCTCAAAGGCAGTGGGATCGTGCTTGAGAAGGATGGAGGTGTCCGGGTAGACAAATACCTTCGCGTCGAGAGTGGATCGGATCAGGAGAACGTATACGCCATTGGTCTGATTTGTTAATTCCTGTGCAATACGAGCCTTTGCTGACAGTTCTTGTTGAACTAGGCGATATTGCAGTTTACCCCCAAGTTACAGGAGAATATCTCCGCATCGAGCACTGGAATGTCTGTTAAATTTGGCCTTGAGCTATTTCGCGCTCTGTCTGATGCAGCTTTAATATCTTTTCCATTAGGTTGCTGGCAATCATGGGCGTGCTGTTGGAAAGACCATATCTGGATCTCCTCAACCGTTTGAGAAAGTTCCCATCTTTTGGAGTGCTCGTAAGTTACATATCGGGTCGTACTGGCTTTGTGATTGATTGATATGCCTGTGCAGAGGGACAGCAACTGAGATATTGCGGCGTTGGACACTCTTATGATGATATCTTTATCTCCGGAGACCCGGGGGAGATGAAGGTTTGCAATTTTTCAAGAATCTGGAACTGCTATTTAAAGGAATGTTTAGTTCATCGCATACTATGGGAAAGGCGGTAAAGTTGTTGCCGTTGCTAGGTCTGTGCATTTTAACCGTGGCATTTGGGTGACACCGGTATTAACATCTTGTAGCATGCAAAACGATCCTGTTGTCAGCAAGGCGTCAGAACTTTTACGCTTGGGGCTTATGCCGTCTCTCGAAGAGGTAAGGAATGGGAAGGTGCGTGTGATTTATCCGTTTATTCTAGAGTACCTCCCTAATGAAATTTAAGAATTTGCTGTCTGTGGACATCAGCACTGCTAGCACACTCAAACGTGTTCTCTAAGTATGCTTTTTTGGGGAAATTGTTAACGACCTTGTACAACTATGCTGTGTATGTAACTGATAAAGCCTTCTTTGAATGAATATTTTTTCATGTAAACCAGTTATTTTGCGGAATGATCTATGCCGTGCATAGGCCTCCAGCAAAAACCCCCATGTCGCGTACCACATGCGACGCGACACGACGCGTGGCGTCATAGTCACGTGAATGTTGTGACTAAGCTAAACCAACCTTTCCAGGTCTTCATGAAATGCAGTCTCCATGGAAAGGAAAGGCAAAGGCCACAGACGAGGATTTCGAGGATCTCAACCCTGTTATCACATACCGGCACCTACACTCTCAGAATCTCGGAGTCCGCGACCCTCTCCGTGTGATTTCGCTCTGCGATAGCGATGCTTTTTATGCAGCGTGCGAGATGGTGCGCCTTGGCGTGGACAAGGACACTCCGCTTGTGGTACTCCAGTGGGATGCACTAATTGCTATTAACTATCCGGCGAGGAAGTTCGGTATTACGCGGCTCAAGAAATACAACCTCAAAGAGCTTCAGGAGAAACACCCCGAATTGAAGATTGTGCATGTAGCGACATACAAAGAAGGAGAGAAGGAGCCTGGGTATTGGGATGACGTGAATACAAAGACACATAAGGTCGAGTGGACTATGAAGTTACTTGCGCTCAGCTCACGCTGGTTTATGACAGGTTTCTTTGGATTATTATCGCAGGGAAAGTTTGAAGATTGCTGCCAAGCTTAAGGAGTGTCTTCCGGGCGTTGAAATTGGTGAGGAAAAGAGCTTTGGTCTCTTTATCTCAACTAAATTGAGAGACCTTAGAGAAAGCGTCAATAGACGAAGCCTTTTTTGACCTGTCTAAGCGGGTGCGCGAAATCTTGCTCGAAAGATACCCCTATCTCGCAGAAGTTCCTCCTAGTGGCATTGATACCCCATTGCCACCACCACCGCACTTTCCATGGGACGAAGTCAAATATGCCATTGTGATACCTGTCCATCCTGCACAGCCCGAAGAAGATAAGAAAGAGGGCACGAACTCATCGCATGACGACAGAGACGACTCATCAACGACTTGGCATGATATTGCATTGTCCATTGGGGCAGAGTTAATGGGGGCGGCCAAACAAGAAGTCTATGACCAGCTTGGGTATTCTACATCTGCAGTGAGTCCAGGATATTCAAAATGTTCTCTCCTCTTACACTATCGTACAGGGTATTGCACGGAATAAATTCCTGGCAAAGGTCAGCTGTCATCATATTTGAAGACATCGACAACCAACTCACGTTGTCATAGCTTACTGCGTCGTACAAGAAGCCAAACAATCAGGTATCTTCTATCTATTGACTTCTGGCAGTGCAAGTCATAACAAGGGTTACGAACAGAGTATTCTGAGGAACTCTGCGATTCCGAACTACTTGCGCCCTCTGCCGTTTCAAAAGGTCGTGCCTTGTATCCCGAATACACATATATCCTGACAGAGTACCTCTTAGATTCGATTTCTGGGCGGCAAACTCGGTTCTGCTATCTCAAAGGAATTTGAGGCGGCCACTGTTGGTGACCTTCTGTAAGCAGAATCCATTTTAGACTCATGAGAGCTCCGCTGATAACTTGCATAGACCCATCTCCTTAGGTATGTCTTCCATTCGGATCTTTCGTATATAGATTGAATAAACATGTTACAGAGGAGATGCAACGCAAATTTGGAGAAGAATCCATTTGGATACACGAAGTCCTTCGGTGAGATTTGTTTTTAGTCGCTCGATGACTTACTCATGTTGATATGCTCTGTATCAGAGGAATTGATCGATCCGAAGGTAACTATATTTTGTATATCATGTGCCCGAAAGGCTTACTGGATCTGTTGCAGTGAAAGAGAAGTCAGCTCTGAATAAGAGCATGCTGGCATCAAAGAACCTCCCTAAGCCAATAACAAACGCTTCTGAAGGCTTTCAATGGATACGAGTTCTTGCGGCGGAGCTTGCGCTTCGTCTCAATGAAGCCCGCGAAATCAGCCCAAACTTGTGGCCCAAATCTATTGTGTTGCGTGCCAGAAAAGGTATGGAAACTTAAGCAACAGTAGCAAGAGTTACCAAATGTTTTTCAGGTTATAACAACGGGCATTCGAAGCAGGCTCCTTTTCCTTTCACGCCCGAAGTCACAGTCGATACCGTTGCGACGGCAGCCAATGCACTTTGGAAGGATTTAGTTGGTACGGCGTTTGTGATGAACGTTACAAGTGTCTCGCTTGCATTTTCTGGCATCGAGGGCACTGAAGCTGGTCAACGAAGTATCGATGGATTTTTTAAACCTGGATCTAAGCGATCGCGCGACGAAGATAATGATGACGGTCTTCAACGGATATCTGTCGATGACCACTTCGTTGACGAAGACTCGGGTAGTGGTTCCCATGGCCAAATCACGACTGGGGATCAGTCGCTCGATCACGGGCTTTCCTTTACTTGTTCACGATGCGGGAAGACTTTGACTACCTCTCCCATGGCTGCATCACGTCCGGACGGAGAGGAACAGTTGGCAATTCTCCGTCAAGAGCATGATGATTATCATTTCGCTCAGGAACTAGCCAAGGAGTCTGCTCGAGGACCCATCATTTCGGGTCCTTCTGCAGCAGCCACGAAGCGTAGTTTGAAGCCTTCGTCGAAGGGCTCACCTAAAAAGAAGAGACGGAAAGACGAAAAAGCGCGAGGGATTGAACAATTCTTTAGTAGGCCATCCGATGCTTAAAGCTCTGTTGTATGTGTTTATCTGGGAGAATTTATGTGATGGAGGCCGTCTTCGATCTCACACTGTCATGATGGTTGTAAGGTATGTGTGTGTTTTGACTTAGATGCTACGAATCCTTACCCAGATATTCTTGACAGTTGTTACTTAGATCTGCGTATGTCAACTATCATGGTCTCCATACCTCCACTTCGCAATATCAAACACGTGCAAATATAGTTTTCCTTTCAATCAAATCATGGGAGAGCTGTTGGAGCGTCTCTTTTCCGAGTCCCTTGACGTCCCGCCAACCAGGCTGTTTACTCCCTTCGTTCTGGACTGGTTCCTTTCGTGTCTCCAGAAGATACAGTAATTTCTTTCGACTTTCTGGCGCAGGACGACTACTTCAGACACTCAAGTAGTGTTCAATTAATCTTTCTTCGTTGGAAACCGACTCCACTTTCGTTAATCTTTTTCACCTGCAGCAGCCTGTGATGTCCACGCCCATCCCACCATTTGATTCGCTCAATGGTCAAGAATACGGAGGTGTAGTTGTAATGGCGTTTCTCAATTCTCGTCGACGTCGAAGCCCACTTATCGTAAATTCTAGGCCGTCAACACGTTCGCGTTCATTTCATTTCTTGCTCTCTTCTCTGTTGCATGCCGCGTGTTATGGCTTGCGGTTCTTCAGAGAATCTCGCCTGCGACAAGTAGGCCGAGGGAATACATCTTTTTCAATACTCAACTTGGCTACTATGCCATATGTTTGCTCATCGGGAACCTTTTCATCAGCGTGTCTGGTCTCATTGGATTCCACTGGATGGTAGACAAGGGTATTTCCGAGGGTACTTGATTAATCTCTTCTGAAAATGCCTTCATTCTCAACCTGTTCACAGGCCGTCTGTGCACCTTGCAAGGTAAAATCTGACATCAAACGTTGAGTTGACATGCATTGACATCACCTACAGCATTTTTGATGCAGTTTGGCGAATGGTCCACCGCTTACTTCACTGTTGCCATTGCTATCCATACTTTCAACTCGCTTGTTCTGCAGAGACGTCAATCTCATATCGTCTCCGGAATTGCCATCACGGTTGGATGGATTGTTGCTCTACTATCGGGTACGAGTATTCTACATAACGCAGCATGACTCTTTTGACGCGTGTTTATAGCGGCAGGACCTCTGATCAATCCTAAGCAGTTCAAATTTGGTTCTGGTTACGGCGCAAACGGACTTTCTTGCGCTATCAGGCCCATCTATGCCAATGCAGAGTTCTTCTACCACCTGTTTCCGGTTAGTTAGCCTTTGAGCTTCCAACCCTGTTTCTGTCGCTTGACCTTGCGTCGCAGATTTTTGTTGCGTCAGTGCTGTCGGCCGTACTGTACTCCATTATCTTCCTTGTCCTCCGCGGCACTCTAAGCATCAAAGGCGGCGTTAAACTCACTCTTGATCCCAATGAGCGTTTGACATCTGGAGGAATCGCGGAAAACTACCAGCGCTTCGTAGCTCGTATTGCGAGAAGCATGCTTTGGTAGGATATTTTTTAGTTCGTGCTTCATTAAGGAGGCTTACAAAAACCATTGTATAGGTATCCATTTGGTCAGTGAACAGAGCTCAAATTCAGCTGTGATCTTCTACTCATGTCCTACAGCTTATAATGCTCTCCTTGTCCCATACTCCATCACAGTTCTGCTTTCGCTGTCTGGTTTTACGATATCATTTGGATCCACGATTTTTGCATATGTGTGTTGGTTCATGCTTGGTCTGTCGTTGCTGTTGCTCTCTACGTGTTTTCATGTTTATAAACTTCTGCAACTAGGTATAGTCAATGTTGGATTGCTCTACAATACTTTCCGTGTTATTGGGCCTGTGCTCGAGTCAACTCAGAAGGAAACCACCATGTGGTCAAGCGGAATGTATGAGAAATACGATTCCTTTCGATCTGGAGGCCCGTGGCGCTCCTCTGAGCAAGGCTATCCCATCTCACCGCACAGGTCATCTACTATCGCATCCTTTGGAAATGCTAGTCTTCAGTCGATTGACCAACCTTTACTACCCATTCATCACGAGCGATACGCTGGCATACCAAGCTACTACAACTATTCTAGTCCACCCTCGATTGGGCGTGCAATCACTCCCGTTCTCGACCTCAGCATGCAGCGATCCATCACCCCGCCGGAAGCTGTGATGCACAAGTTCTCTCCATCTACGGAACGTTCCTTGGGTCTCCATGATCGTCGTGGATCTAACGAGTCAATGGGTTTGCCCGCTGCTCCGCGTCGCACGCGTTCTCCTGTGCTCCACCAACCCAGTGTAGAGAATGGTGCTCGGTCGCCAATCGAAGTACAAGACCCACGCTCACCCTCTTCCCGCTCTAGGCATCGAGAGACGGAGAGTAATTCTGCTCTGTCTTCGTACTCTCCCCAGTCTTCATTCAATGAGCGCCCATTAAGTCCCATGAATACTAGGTCTATGTCGCCAGATACACTTGCGCGTCCTCTTCCAAGCCTACCCCGCCATAGCCGTTCTTTCTCAGCTGTACCAAGTCCTGCTCTTTCCCCCGCGCCAACAGGTCGTCAGCGTCCAGTACTCCCGTCGAGACATGGTTCAATAGGCAATGCGTCGGAATTTGGCCGAAGGCAGATTAATTAGAAGTATTCTTTGGGCCCGGGGATTTCAGTTGGAAGCTTGCAGCTAGGTACTACACGTTTTCAAGTAGACAATATGGACTCAAGTACAGTGGGTGGACTCATCATTGTACATCGCTACGACTTTATGCACCGTGTTCGTTTGTATTATGTAGCATTCCGATTTCAAAGCAGAAGCGCAAGTGCGCGAGCGCCAAGGACTCGACTTAACTAAACGTCGGCACGTGATTCGCTTGGCGTCAAGTCCGCCATCATTCAGTTTCTTGAACTCTCACTTTCGCCTCTGAATAAAGGAATGGCATCGCAACGTTTATCAAAATATATCCAACGGACAGCTCAAATTGCACTATCAGGTGTCTCTAGAGGTGGACCTTCTCCATGTGCATTATTAATTCCTAATTAACCAATCATAGTTGTCCGTATGCAGGGCGCAGATCCTGTCTCTCGTGCCCCTCGGGTACTTTTTACCTTAAATTCACAGGAAGACGTGGCTTTATTTGCAACTGGATGTGACGGAGATATTGGAGGAACGTCAACAACTCATTTGGACCTGGAAGAATCGCCTGCGATTAACGAAAGTATTGGTCGCAAGGCTACTGTTAAATTTTGGGGTGAGATGAAGCTCGGCGTGAAACCTGGTATGGAGGGGAAAGTACGGGGAGGCTATGCAGGCTTTCGCAACAAGGTACGCAGCTAGTTCTGACTATTTTGTGGGAATGATTAAAGATTTCGCTGGAATGCATATTTGTAGGCGAGACCCACGCTGTTTGGAAACATGACTGAAGACGTTTCCATGCACGAATATCTCGCATTACGGGTTCGAATAGGTGGTGATCCCAAGACTCGGACATCGTACTTTGCCAATATCCAGACAAGCGGGCCAATGTCGTCCGACGTATGGCAGCACCGGTTATATTTCCAACGGCATGACAACTCTTGGGAAGACATTTTTGTAAGCATCCATCCATTTTTTGTTCTCGTTCTATTGAAAAGTTGGTACTAGATACCTTTCAACAACTTTGTTCGAACGAATGCCGGAGAACTCTCTGCAAATCAACTAGTAATGGCCAGGGAGGAAATCCGCAGTATTGGTATTTCTCTTCTTGGGGGAAACAGTGGTATTGCAGGCCACTACGAGCTAGGTCTTGACTCAATTCGCATCGTGAACGAGGAAGATGTTGTCAGAACACCGCCAGGTAGATACACTCAGTGTCTCCCCTGAACTCATGCTGAAACTTTCTAGGCGAACCACTTCCGCCGTTGGAACGCGACGAACCTCAGGACTCACGGTGACAGGTGTAGAACGAAGCAGATATGGACAGTAGTGCATTGCTAGTCTAATGTAACACCAGATCAATTTTTAAGTACTGTATAATTTCTTACCGGTTATCGGGAAAAAGTATACATACACGTATGTAGGTAGGCAAAAAAAGTTTGAAAGGCTTGAAAGAAGGATATAAAGGCCATGAAGATGACATTGAAACACAATCCTAAAGTATATATACACAGAATTCTTTCAGTTCCAAAGAACCCTTCCATAATTGCAACAGCTGGAAAAATAATGTCAAAGGAGAGGATAAGTAAATGTAGAAGAGATGGAGCACGTCAAGGACCGTAGTTTGGATCGAGATGGGGGAAGGGAGTAGGCCATTAGAGCACAACACATCCCCCACAGCAACCGCCATGAGCATCATCGTGTGCACCTTTGTCCCCATATCCACCTTGTGCACCGCCTGAGCCGCCCATAGGCGCGGCTCGTCCAGTTTGTTGCTCCTTAGAAAACGAAGTCAAGATCGAGCATAGGTTTAAATGGCACATGAACGGACCTTGTTGTACTTCCTGATCTCGCGCACAAGGTTACTGAAAGCCTCGTCGACATTGATACGTTGTTTGGCAGAAGTCTCAATGAACTTGCATCCAAAGTGTTTTGCGAGATCACGGCCCTCTGACGAATATACCTGTGAGAGGGGGCCTAGTGAACAGAGTCTGACTAGGCTCACCATTCATGCCCACCTGACGTTCATACTCGAGATCACATTTATTTGCAACGACGATAACAGGGAAGTTGTCCTGGTCCTTTACACGAAGAATCTGTTGATGGAATGTGCTGATTTCTTCGAAGGAGTTCCGTGACGTGATAGAGTAGACAAGAAGGAAGCCCTCGCCCGTGCGCATGTACTGTTCTCGCATAGCACTGTAAAGTAAGACGTCAGTGGGTTGAACCTATACAATCGAGTCGCATGCAGTGCCTGAAAGTAGACATCGGCCTGCACACGCTAGGCAATAAAAGACCATTTGAATAACACGTACCCGTATTCTTCCTGTCCCGCCGTGTCAAGAACATCCAGAAGTGCGACCTCGTCGTCGATAACACATTGCTTGCGATACGAGTCTATTGAATACATGATTAAGAGCTATTTCCGGCATCTTTGCAGAGCTTAAGCTCACCCTCAATTGTGGGGTCATACTCATCCACGAAATGGCTCTGGATGAACTGGATCGTCAGAGCAGACTTTCCGACACCTTGTGAATATGGCATTTCAGCTTTACGCGTGATCATAGGCAAAATATTCCTACTTACCACCACCTCCCACAACGACGAGTTTGTATTCCCGCAAAAATTGTGCCTGCCATGTGTACCGATGTCAGCCCAGGTAAATAACGATCAAAATTGTGGTCGAGACTTACCCTAGCTGTCATCTCCGTTCAAAAGCAGGTGGAAGGGGAGGTATAGGGATATAAGAGGAGGGAGATGATATTAGGGTTGGGCAGGAGCGTGGAGATGAGGAACACTAGAACCAATATAGACTAACTATAATGGGTTGATGACCAAATACAACCAAACAAGCTCATCAACTTGTCCGTTCAAAACTTTTCTCACTCAGACGTGATTCCAGTACGTCTCTTAGGGGCTGTGTTTCTTGTTTCTGAGGCTTGTATCGAACGTACTGTCTGTTTTATATGGCCTTTCAGAGCTCTTCGTCAGAACTCCCTCCATCAGGATACACATTCTCAGGACATCTAACAGCCTCATGATGATGGTAATATCAGCAGGGCATGATTGAACAAGAGTTTTGGACGAATTGATATCGTGGGGTCACTTCCCCTACATCTGTGGTGAGCTATACATCTCTGACATAACTGGCAGCTGTCATCACAACTGTTCGAAACCATCTTTTGGAAAGGCAAAGGTCTGGCTTGTGACAAGATCGTGGTACAACGCGCCATAATAATCTGTCAACTTGCACCGGAAGCTGTTCTGAATGCCATCGGCGACCGAAGTCCCCTACATCGGGTCTCCACATGAGTCGTCAGCTCGCATGACCCAGTCATCAGAGCGCCAGACATCTCAGGCGGCTGTGTGCGTCAGTCAACCTGGACACACTTGGCGCAACTCGGTGAACATCAACTCACTAGTACTAGCTGGAGAATTGCGTACTGAAATAATCTCCCCTTAAACCCTCTCAATTCGATCTGCGGAATGGATCTTTGTATACAATTCTTTATGCATTTCAAACGCAAACGCTAGCTGTATCGGCGGTCTTACCACGGCGGTCTTAACACGTCAGATACTTCTTGAACCTCCGCCGTTCTCCATAATATCAAGTCCACAAAATTTCAACTTGTCCATTTGCTCTCGTACGGAAGAGGATATCGATGAAATTGCGTTGTTGAATTCATTGAATGTATATTCTAACTTCGACTCCAATGTTCGGGAGATTGCGGCGAGGAAACGGCGGAGTTACCTGGATTGGGAATGACGTTCCGGCCACGTTGTAAAGACCAAATTATAGTCGTGCGACGACATCAGAGGTAGGTACTTTGAGCGCTAGAATCTCAAGATTTCAGCCTGTGGTCTACGCGATTTTGTGCTCTTCCAAAAAGAACCATTACGACGCAGAGTAGGAAGCGAAGTCAAGCCAGTGCAGTTTTAAAAGAAAAGAGAAGGGCCACTAATCAAGTGACAGTCAAGTGAATTCCTGAATGTGTTAGGATTAAGATTATATAGGCATTAAATAAATACACCTGTATTGATTTTTCGTCCACCCATACAATCGAGTTTACTTCCTGCCCTTCCGCCTCTTGCCCTCGATACCACTGATCTCACTTCCGCTGAGCTCATCTCCACTTGTAGCAACACCTGTAGCCTTTTTGGATTTTTTGAGATGATGCTCAGGAATCCACTCTTCCTGGTAGCCAGTAGCGCTAGTTTCAGAGCTGACCGGGGCAGTTGTTGATGGAGCCTTCTTCTTCCTTGGTTGAGGAACAAGGTTGAGGTACACCAGGTAACCCGAACCACCAAAGAGTGCGAGAACCATCAGGTAAGTAGTAATGCTGCAAAGATCGTATTAGTTAACTGTTGGTAAGTATGGCATCGGCGGAGCGTACAGCTTGAAGTCAAAGATAGAAATCTCGGGCTCTACGATGGTGACCACTGAGTCGTAAGCGGAGGCGCGGTGAGTCTCTCCCTGTTTGTTGCTAAGTAAATGACGGGGCGACAACATGCGTGGTACATACATCGGCAGAATGCTCAACCCAGATGTTGAGGCGAATGTCACCAGGCTATAGAGATTATACATGAGTTAAACAGGAGTATTTCCATATGTGCAAAAGCTACCTTAAATCTGCATTGAGTCAGTAATCAATTGAAAGAGCAAGGGAGTAGGAGTACGTACTCGCTGTAAAACGCGTAAGGGATTTCTATCTTGACGTCCTCTGGAAGAGTAACACCAAACTTTGTTGCAGTGAGCTAACCCATACATGGATAGAATCAGCAAATAGTGTTGGTCCCCATAAAGAATCATCATACATTTTTCACCACGCGACCGGTCTCTGGGTGTGAAACCGAGCCTGCGATGTTGACCAAAGTCACATTACGGCCCGACTTGTTCTCGACATTGAGGAGCAGCACATTCTTCTCTCCATTGACGACATCTACATCGGTGACACTGTAAAAATCCGCGGTACCGGAAAACAGAGGATGAATACCCACGGCCGAAGGGGTTAGCTTCCGGAAACGCCGCAGTAGCAATAACAGCGGGGTCAGCGGTAGAGTCAGCTTCAGCAGCGGCTATGTAGAAAAAATGACATGTTGAGCAGTTAGGATTATGTTCGTAAGATGACCGGTGAAGCAAGTACTTGCCTGAGACCGCGAAAAAGAAAGCAGCGACGGTTGTAAACAAAGCAGAGACACGCATCCTGGCCGGTTATGAAGAGACGTTTACGAGAGTTGCGATGAACCCTTCACGAACGTTGGAATAAGAGAGAGGGTGAGAGAAGAACTTTGAAATTTGAAGTTTGGAACCTTTTCCTCTGCCACGTCTGCCAACTCCCATCACATGGTCAGGTACACCAATGCCACGTGATGTATTGATGATTTGCACACGGGCGCGTTACGCGTCGTCCCACTACATCGCCCACCATCACATCCGTTTTGATTAGTCTCAAGTCCAAAAACAACCACCAGGAGAACAAAATGAAATCGCGTCCCATAATGTGATAAGAATCATATAGATTTGACGTATTCACCATGACGTATTCACCAACGCTAAATGGTATAAACATTCTTAGGACAATGCAGAGTTACGGACAGACCCTTAAGGCTCTTTGGACGTCCATGCACTGACTGCCGCTGAAACCCATACTGCTTTATGTGTCATGCTAGTGCGTCTGACTCGGAAAGCAGTACCGTCTGCACTCCAAACCGCGTCCGAAATGGCGAATGAAACAGAAAAATCTGTCAGAAACCACGCAGTAGTGAGAATACATCAGATCGTTCGTCATGCGCGTCGAACATCCACTTGTAGTTTGTTGCTGCGAAATACACAGTTGATGCGCGCGGTAGTGTTAATTAGACCGGGATCCTCTAAGAAGACCTTTTGCTATCTCTTCGGGATCTCCGGATGTGTCAGGAAGCCAGAAGGCCTAAGATATATGATTCAGAAAACACAAAAATATAACATTCGAATGACTCACCAGCTCAGTACCCGCTGTACACAGCATTGCGTACCGTGGGTTGAACTTTACACATCTCGATATGCCGGGTTGGCCATCAAGCGACACGAGCGGTTGTATTTTCCTTGGGGGAATTTTGAGATCGACCGGTCCGGTTTTTCCTTCTAGATTTTGTACATCCCAAACCAAAACTTTTCCATCGAGGCTACCTCCTATGACGTATTTGCTATCAGGAGTCCAGCCGACTTCTTCCCCACTCGTTCCCTTCACTGGTTCGATACTTGGTGGTGCAGACACGGAACGCCGCTCGAAACCAACATGACCCTCGAGTTTCGCGAGTAGATGCCCCTCGTACGCGTCAAGAATGTAGTGTGCATCTCCAGAGCATCCCACGAGTAAAAACTTCGAGTTGGAAGAGAAAGCTAGAGATGTCATGTAGATTTGTCTTGGCGGGTAGCTGATTTGTGCCAAGGTAGGATCTTCAAGGGTGATAGTTAAGAATGGAGCTTTGTCGAAATTGTTGAAGTCATATAGGAGGATACGCGAATAGTGGTTCACCGCAACAGCAAACACCAAAGCTGATGTATCATAAGCCACGATGGGGATTGAAGGGAGTGTCAGGAGCCCTCGACAGGTTGGTGCGCGAAGATCCCATAGGCGAACTGTCTTGTCCAATGATCCCGACATAAAACCATCATCCATAGGCGACACTTCTAAAGATATAACTTTCTCCTTGTGACCCTTAAAATATTGCAGATATTTGTTGTCGTGCAGAGAGTGGTACCTGATGGTATCGTCTTCTTTAGTAGACGCGTGAAGTATCGCTGTGTTCCTGTGCGTGAAGCGAGGCAAATCCACACCATATTTCTTCGAATACAATGATTTCATAAATCTATAAAAGATACATGAGTCATTGGACTGTAAATAGTTTGTCTAAAAGAAAAGAACTCACTTGCCACTTTTACAATTGTACAGTCGAAAAGTCTCGTCTTCTGCAGCAGTTAAGAGGTAATCGCCTCTGTCATCGAACGAAATTCCCGTTATGTGGCGTGGGCCTCCACCTGCAGGTCTCTGAGGATTTGGTCCAGATCCTGAACCGCTGGCAGCATCGACTGCATTTTTGAAGATCTTCGCTGGTTTCAACTTGGCCTGATTATCTGGTCAGGCGGGCTTCAAGCGACGATTCTCTCGCTGTCATACCATAAATGTATTCGTCAAATTTAATGTCGGAGGCGGAGCATTGTTAGAAGGGGGAGGCATGGCGTGAGTGCTAGAAGTTTGGTAACACGGTCAGGCAAGTGAATTCAACTGCTATTGATCGATCGGAGTTTCAAAATTACTTTTCTAGCCCTGCACTTCATGGGCGACATCGACGAGTCAGCAAAGCTATGGAAAGTCAACAGGACTATCCATGAGCTCGTTAAAGACAGGGTGAGGGCGAGTTCTAAAAAATTGGGTCCATTCAACATTTAACCTTTGAGTCATAACAGGGTTATGCTGTGTCTGACGATGAAATTCACTTAGATCTTGCGACTTTCAGAGCGACATATGCGTCAGAGAGTGGGGCTGTCGAGTAAATCCTTTCCTATTATTCATAATATTTACCTAGGACTCAAACTATTATCACTTTTCCAGCCGCAACAAGCTGAACTTCTTCACAGCGGCTCGAAACAACCCATCCGATTACATATTCGTGTTCTTCACGGATGAAGCCAGTGTTGGCATAAAAACTATGAGAAAGTGCGCGAAGATTCATAGTCTTAGTGACTTGACTTGACTAGTATTCTCAGACTGCTCTTGATCCTCGACGAAAAGAAGATTCAAAAGGGCATCATTGTGTTCTCTGGAAGTATGACTCCTTCTGCTCGAAAAGTGCGATTCTCCCGTTTTCTACCGCAGCACTCTGGATGACACTCTTCCAGGTAATCGCAGGCATGTCGTCGTCCTTCAGACTAGAGGAATTCTCCGAATCAGACTTGCTCGTCAACATCACGCATCACACGCTAGTACCTCGTCACGACGTCCTGACATCTGAAGAGAAAAAGCTGCTGCTGGAGAAATAGTGCGTCACAAATTTCAATTTTTTCTTTTCACTAGATTGCGACTTACGTCTTAACAGTCGCCTGAAGGAAACGCAGTTACCACGCATTCAATTAGCGGATCCTGTCGCGCGATATTACGGTCTTCGTCGAGGCCAAGTGGTCAAAATAACGAGACCAAGTGAGACCAGCGGCAGATATGCAAGCTATCGCATTTGCTTCTAGACCAACTCTTCGACCTTTCGATACAGTCCTCATTTTGGAGCCACCTCTTACCCTTCGCATTGTTATATCTCGTCTCTGGCTCATTGTAATCTCATCAATCTAATTCCAAGTTGTATAACTGACGTCGACTGTTTCTTTTTCTCGTTCTCGACGCGCAAGTAACCTCGCGGCTTAACTTTTTCCCGAGGATTCCATGGTTGGCGTGCTTGATTGAGTTTGAATGAGCCACACACCATTTCAGAGCTTTTTTGACCTATTGACTTTTGGAATGACATATTCGTCAAGAGATCGACCTCGTGTATGATCAGCTGCTGTCATGTACTCACAGTAGGCCATTGACGTGGATTCTCTGCATACTTAAAAAAAACATGCTCTAATACACGCCATTTCTGCTGCCGACAGATTGACAAGATCTTTTTTGCGGGTTACTGCCCCTGAAGAATCTATTCGACCACGCTGCTGGCAGGCGTCGCAATTCTCGCGCGTCTCCTTTCCTTGCCCCTCGCTACTCCTGTTGACGACGGAAAGTCCACGATGGAAATTGTTGCATGACTAAGGATACCTTGTATGTGACCCCGTGTCGCACAGGTCGATGAAGGATAAAACTTCTGGCATCAATTAGGTTTCGCCGTCCTACCTTCAACTCCACCTCGAACTCTGAGGGTACGTAACATCCTGGCATTACTCTGACTCAGCTCTTACTCAGAAATCATCTATTTAACGGCAGGCCGCGGATCGATTTCGCAACTTTGGATCTTCTACCTGTACTCCTCAGGCAGATGTATCTGCGTTATGTGGCCTCAAGGTGAAATTAGGTGAAACTCTGTATTCACCTTAATTTTCTCGCGTGTGGGCGTTCAAATTCAGGTGGGCCCGTGCGAAAGACTCTGCCTGCGTGGAACATATTTTTACAGCTGTTGTAAGGAACCTCAAACCATTGTTCAAATCACTTGAGGTGCGAGTGTCGTCAGGCGTAGAACAACATTTCCCACAAATCTCCTCAAAATTGACTATATTGCCCCTGTTTGAGTGAGTTAAAGCAGGTATTACACTGCCTAGTTGACTCAAGTTCTGAATGGTTGTCCAAACCACATACCCGGCGTTTACGGTCAAAAGGCGGTCCCTAAATTGTCCCCTTTGGCATACGGTCGTCTTGCTCCCGGTGGCGTTTTTGATATGGGAATCCCCAATACCTCTGATACGTGACTGCTAGCGACGTGGAAATACTGGCTTTTGTCTGAAGATGTTTGGAAGTCAACGTTTTTGAAAAAGCGACGGATGAGGCGGCTGACGGGTGCGAACAGATTAGGCGCGTGATCCCTCTCAGTACAGACGTGAATGATCTTGATTGACCTGGACTCGATAGATTTCTATTCAGTAGGATAGCATGATCCTACAAGTTACATGCATATGATGCTCGCCTCAATTGGGCGCCAAACCCGATACAATCTTGGATCTCCAACAACGATTCGCGGGGATAAGTGCGTCACGGCAGTGCTCTCTCACGCACTCTCACCTACTGATGAAAATGTAGTGATTCCTTATGCAGTTTTTCGCTGGTTTGTTTTACGAGACCGCTGAGTTAAGTCCGCCCCTTCAAAAAATAGAGCAGCTGTCGTCGTTAAGCCGTATGCCGCTTTATCAAGTAACCGGAAAAACTAAATACACGCGGGGTGTTAACTCTCGAATGTAGAAAGCATCTCCGAGTCGGAGAACACCGCGGCAACTTGTAAGTAGTGTTTAAATTTTAACAGAATAGACAAGGATTTAAACTACCTCTCCTGGAGAGTGCTTGATGAGCCACTTTGCGCCGAGCGCCACGAGGGTTTGACCGTATGGCATTAGCTCTGTCCATGGGGATTTCGCTCTATTCCTGCTATGATGTTTCGACTTTTCAATGAACGGCATTTTCGGCCCGTGATTTTTCCATGTTTTGAAATCCTCAACACCATCAAGAGCCCTAGTTGAGTCGATATCGGTTCGCCGGGAACGGAGAAACCCATGAACAAGGGACCCACTAACGGACTCGGAACTCGGCGCAGTTCACATTTAAATTTCTTATCCATATACATGTGTTGGTGAGTATTTCTGTTTTGAAGACATTTCTATTTCTCAGCTTTAGAAGCGCCGTCAATTTCCGGAGCACACTGGGAAGATCCAAATAGGTATGGAGCTGGCTTAAATTATGATGGCATGTACACGTTATACCATCAATTCACTGTTACCTTTCAGACGGCTTGGCTCTATTCTTAACATTATATCACTCTGTAGCCCCTTCTGCGCATGAGAACTTTGAGGACTCCTCAAGATCTGTTACCTTATCCTTGGATGGCGCCCTGGAACGCCGAAGCGGTCATCACGGTGCGAATCTCTGCCTATGCAGTAAATCTATAGATTTCATCATGAAGTCGTAACGAATCCATTCATACTCCCTGAATGTGCTCGGGTCGTCGCTATTTTCCCCGGTGCTGTGAGTCGTCGGACACCCTTCCCTCGTATATAAAAGGCCAAATCAAAGTTCATCTCTCCTTCAAAAACCATACTTTCATATCCACGACATTCTACTGTGTCATCTGCATTCTAAAACATGCCGGAACAATTTCTCCTTCCTGATCTTCTGGCAACATGTCCACTGGATGGTGGCGTCAATCCACACTACGAGCAGGGCGCCGCAGAGTCTCGCGCATGGATCAATGGCTACAACGTTTTCACCGACAGGAAACGTGCATTTTTTGTACTAGGCTCGAATGAACTCCTGGTTTCTCATGTTTACAACTACGCTGGCTACGAACAGTTTAGGACATGCTGCGATTTTGTGAGCCAATTTCTACGAATTGCTGCAACCTATCTAACATACCTGTCTCTTTGTCAGGTAAATGTCCTCTTTGTTTTCGACGAGCTCAGCGATGAGCAGACAGGAAAGGATGCTCTTTCCACCGGCAACATTTTTCTCAACGCCATGAAGCATTCCAACTGGGATGATGGTTCTTCCTTCTCTAGTATGACCAAAGAGTAATATCTTTCTTCCATTCATCATTTAATGCAAAGCTCACACATATGAATGTTAGATTTCGCACCCGGTTTCTCCGTCTCGCTGGCTCACGAGCAACCGCTCGCTTCCTGAGTAATTGGGAAACCTATTGTGCCTGTGTTGTTCAAGAGGCTGAACTCCGTGAGAAGGGCCAGGTCCTAGACCTGGACAGTTTCATCGCATTGCGCCGCGAAAACAGTGCTGTTCGGCTTTGCTTCGGCCTTATAGAGTACTGTTTGGGGACAGATCTTCCTGACGAGGTTTTTGCTCACCCGGTGTTCATGGAAATTTATTGGGCAGCTTGCGATTTGGTCTGCTGGGCAAACGTAAGGCTTCTAATATTTGGATTTGACACGGTTCATCAGCTGAGGACATTTCTTTCCAGGATGTATACTCCTACGATATGGAACAGAGCAAGGGGATTAGCGGTAATAACATCATTACCGTTCTCATGCAGAACAAGCATATGACACTGCAAGAGGCCTCGGACCACGTCGGGGAATACTCTAAGACACTCATGGAACGCTTCATTTCAGCGCAAGGGCAGCTCCCATCCTGGGGTGCCCGCGTAGATTCCGATGTGGCACGCTACATCCACGGCTTAGGATGCTGGATCAAAGGAAATCTCGAGTAAGTTTTATCGGGCTCAAAGACACACTTTAACTGATTCCTGATTTCCGTTCAGCTGGAGCTTTGAGACCCAACGATATTTTGGCGTCAATCATTTTGAGGTCAAAGAAACCCGTCTGGTTAACCTTCGACCAAAAGAACAACCAGAGGAGCTTGAAAGTGATTCGGACCTGGAGTAGAAGGCTCCTCACCCAGCTTTCATGCTCCTTCATAATCCTCTCTCGGTATCCGCATTACCAGTCTCTTCGAACCAGATGCTCTTGTATCGTTTTAGCCCCTGCATTTTCCCTCATTTCCATTACACTACTATTACGGGTCTCTGTTCCCCTTAGCTGTATTTATCCTACCCCAATACCTGTTTCCAGTAGTTCACGACTCGTTACCTACTGTATTACCATTGGCATAGAATTCATAATTATTACTCTAATCCAACCCTCTTCTACAGATTAAGTTGCCGATACCAGCGTGCCTTATCTTGACACCCAGGCAATCAGACAAAAAAGAAGACCCAGTTGGTAGATCAGGGCCACGATGAGAGAGGCGCTTGGTTTTGGAAGCTTCGACGTCTGATTTGTATTGACGTCAAACCTCATCAATCCAGAGGTAGGAAAGTGCCACGTGCACAATTCCTTGCTCGAGCTTCGTCAGTTGGTCCTGGCTTTAAGACGAAAGAAAATTCTGGGCGACCCATTCCGAGATTTGCACCTACGACTGGTGATCAAGTTGTTAAGACAAATGGCTTCTATTACATTGATTACATATTTCCTTCTCTTTATTTTGTACACTCGACGATAATAGTGTGCACATGGCACTGCCCTCTCAGACATACAACCAACGCCCAAGGCTCTCAGCCCATGAAGATATTTCGGAGACTGAATTTTTCTCAAAGGATGGGCGCAGTGGTTCAAGACCAGAGGTAATACCAGAAGACGTATACCCGTCGGCAAGGCTAGGGGTTTCGGGAGGTGTCATTTGTCCAGGAACCTGCTCTTTAGGGTGGGCAGCAGATCCACGGTTCGAGTGGTAGTTATATGGCGACAAAATTCCAAGGCCACTTCCTCCTACAGATGTGAGATACGGTTGGAAGCCCTCGCGGATCAGCTCGTCTATCAGATTCCGAAGGTTTTGTTCCTTGAAATCTGCTTTCCTGTGAGATTGGCTACAGCGGCAAAAATACCATACGTACCATCCGGTACCAAAGTGACCGCGCACCCTCCCCCGCCGGCACCAGTCAGTTTGGTAGCTAACTGATAAGGTTCTGCAGCCGTGATGCTCTTAATAAGCTCCAATGAAGGATGTGAAACACCCAAGGTGACGAGATAGCCGTGGTTTTCGAGGATGAGAGCCTTATCATAGGTATCGAGGATCAGTGCCGCACACAACACCAGGATAAAGCTACCTACCGACAAGGCAGATAAGAGTGATTCGCGAGACATCTCCGGATCCGCCAAAGCCCGTCGTGCTTCATCACTAATACTCTGGATGGAATTTAGGATGCCATTAACCAACTCAGGCTCCTGTGGCACATTAGCGTTTGCTTTTTCTACTAAAAGTGATCTTACGTTGGCTTTTTTCTCGCCAACACCGGCGACAAGCTTCTTGGTATCTCGCGGTACTTTGGAATTAACCAACAAAAATTTCAGTGACTTGAATCTAGGGGATAGAGGTTCCGTCTTGTCAGGTACGAGGAGAAAGAACAGGGTGGGGAATCTTACCCTTGTATAGATTCCATACCGCTCTTTCTTTCGAAACCAGCACGTGTATAGCCCAAGGCACCGCCAAATACAGAAACACTGTTGTCTACGCCGCTGGGATTTCCATGAAGCACCTTCTCAGCAACGAATGCCCATCGATTGACCTCCTCTGCCAAACTGGGTGGCAGGGCGCGGCGACCTTCGCGTGAAACATGAATATGACCTTTGCCCGGTGACGTTGGTGCCGGGGGTGCAGGAATGACAATCCGCTTTTGCAATAGCAGAAGAGCCGTTGCAGCACACGTCGAATATGATGCAGAGGAGCCAAGGCCGGCCCCAACTGGTAGTGTAGATCGTGCAGTGAAGTTAATAGATGGACTAGGAATGAAGAGTCATGTCTGCGTCATTTCAAGAAGATATGTATAAACGTACCGCTCTCCTCCCTTTGAAAGCGTTAAATACAGGTAGAGAAACGCGAGAGATGCACTGAAGGCAGCACGTTTGCCCTCGAGACCTTGTAGTGGCCCTTCACTAATTGCATTAATCAGTTTCTGATCAAGAGCCTCCGGATGTTCTGCGCCCGCAACCACGGGGGTCACGACATCCCAAGGTAATGCTTCAATATCCCATTCGTAGTAGAAATTATCGATATCAAGAAGGTGCACTGAGAGCTTTTCGTCATTCCTAGGAGATGTGAGACCATAGCACCGGAGATCCACTGATGCTGCAATCGCGGTCTGTAAAAGAGGATAAGCACGATTATAGTACAGGTACCAGGGCATGAGAATATAGACTCTCAGGGGTCAGTGACTGATCCCCGGGTCCTTCATAGTCGATTGATAGCCAAGAAGACTTACCACACCATGGACCACAGCATGCTCTCCGAAAAGGATGACCTTTCCGGGTGCACTGACGAACCATTCGTTATTTTCTAGGGCCTCATTCAGTGCAATTTTTTCCACAGCCCGGGCGATAGCTCCTCCAGCATCAGGACCGCGAGTTCTGACGTAGCGATTTTGTGCGACATTATACTCAACTGCTCCGGCGTCAATGAGAGCGCGTTCAAGGTCATCGACAAGGTCATGCACATCTTCTATGCCTACGCATAAACGGATGAGGTCCTCGGGAAGACCGCGAGCTGCTCGCGTAGCAGCGTCGATTGAAGCATGACTGTCCGAGGTCTGAATAAGAAGAAGATGTCCAGAAAAAGATTGTACGCACGACATGACACAGGGCATGCTAATCAAGCTATTCACGCAACCAAAGCTAACACTGATGCCCCACAGTCTCGTCCCTCCCACAATACGTTCGCTGAGTTCCTTGTTTCCGGTCTCGAAGCTGAGTACGGCACCATTTCCATCGGCAATGCGTTCATGAATATCTCTGCCAGGATGGTTAGCAATGCCCGGGTAATGCACATGGAAGCCAAGATTGTTGAGGTAATCTGCAACAACGTTAGCTGTAGCTTGTTGACGATCCATGCGCAAAGCTAAGGTTTTTATGCCGCGGAGAAGAAGGAATGAGTCGATGGGGGTGAGGGCGTTGCCGACGGCGTTGATAGTGAAAGCCATTTGCTACGATTCTAATGAGCATGTATCTTGATACCACAAAGAATTTTCCGCCTACTTTGGCTAGATCGTCTCGGTTGCATGTTATAGCTCCCGCCATGAGATCATGGTGTCCACTAAGATACTTTGTGGCACTATCGTACACTATATCTGCTCCGTGCTCCAAGGGCCTTTGCAAATAAGGACTCATCATGGTGTTGTCAACCACGATGACAGCATTGGGGGCGCGCTCTTTGACATCCTTGCTAATGGTTGCGAGGTCGACAATTTTAAGCAGAGGATTCGTTGGTGATTCGAGGAGAACCATAGCCGTCTTTGTAGGATGGATAAACTCGTGCAAGGCCTCGGGTACGGTCGTGTCAATATGGTGAACTGTCACGCCAACATGCGTTCGAATGTAGCCAAGCAGCCGGTTCGTGCCTCCATAAAGGTCATCTCCTGCAATAACTTCATCCCCTGGCTTGAGAAGTCGTAGAATAACATCAAGGGCAGCCATCCCCGATGCGACCACGAATGCATGTTCAGCTGATGAGATTTTGGCGATATGGTGCTCTGAACAAAACGTCAAGCTTTCGTAGAATCATATGACCACAAAATAAACGCACCAAGATGGCTACGAGTTGGATTACCACTTCTAGTGTAATCGTAGTCTCCACTGACTCCTTTGAAAGTAGCCGTTTGGTAGATAGGCACAGAGCTGCTTCCGTACTGATCTTTCATATCTGGATTTTCCACTGTTGCACAGAGGGTCGAAAATCTATATGGTTTCCTCGGCCTCATGGGAGACTCTGGCTCTGGTGTAGGTAAATCATGGATAGGCAGTTTGGACGCCGTTTTGGGATCGATTGAGGAGCCCATCTCGTAAAAGAGCAACACTGAGTATGCCGATAGCTTTTAATACGGAGATTCAGCAGGCTGGCGAAAAAAAAAAAAGATAGAGTGGTGAACGTGGTGAATGGCAGGAAATAAAGTGGTCAATTACTAGTCATAAGGCGATGGCGTGCTTTGAGCACCACTTCCGGTCGGCCGATCAATACATTTTAACTCCTCCTATGCCACCTCGAAAACCAAGAGAACAGCGTAAGGATCTACCTCGGATGTCGATATCTACCCCTCTCTTTCAAGCCGCTGATTAAAATCGAAATATTTCCAGACCCTCGCCTGGCCAACGGTGCATCTGCCCTCGGGTTGACACCTGAGATAATTGCTAAACGGACTAAACGTCATCTAGACGAACTTGAGGTTAGGCTCGTGAAATCAATAAAACTTTACAAACAGTACCTAAACCTGGATAGCGTTCTAACTATTCAGAACCTACGCTTTTGGCAGGAGAGGATGATGAGGAGGGAGGAAAATCTGCCAAGGGACGCGCACGCCAGACCATCTCCGACAAACGCAACCTCAACATTGCTGGGACGTCCGCGGCAGCTAAAAAGAAGAAGTCGACCATGAACGTTCGAACCGCGTTACTTTACCGCAAGAATCTGGCGACACTCCTGGAAGAATCAGTGAGAACGCCATTCCCTTTGCTGAATCGTCCTTCACTTGCTTTCATAGAATATTGCTTCCCTGCCTAGAACTGTCCCAACTTACCTGACTGCTCTAACGGCATCTTCTCCTTACCCACCTCGTAGCTTGTGCTCAGTCTGCGGATATTGGGGAGTGTATAAGTGCCGTAAATGTGCCATGCCCTACTGTGATATACAGTGTGAAAGCATGCATAGCGAAACGCGGTGCGAAAGACGCGTGGTATAAAGCCATTGTACTTGTGTACCTCTACTGACTTGTGTAATATATTGTGATATCCTTGCTTCTTGTCGAACGTTGCCCCGGGGAATGTGAAAGAGTGGTTTCATTCCTACAGCTGACAATACCAATATACAGGAAACATTGTAAAAGCTACCTGAGCTATATATATTGCTAAGCGAAAAGTTCTAGGAGGATCGATGCATATTCACGCAGAGGAGAGTTTCGCCAGACTAATAGCATTATTTCCAACATCCGTGGAGTAGTATGCATTCTTCAAGAAGACGTCGCCAACCAGCCATTCTGTCGCGGCCCCGATTTCACCTGAAGAAATACCCGAAATACAATCGCCCGTCGGGTCGGAGGCGTCGACGGGTGTGAAAGCAATATCTCTGGGATCAATCGAGAAGGAAGAGCCACCGAAGGACAGAGCGACGCTAACATTCGTTGTGCAAGGGACAGTGAAGGAGCCTTGGCCAATATCCTGGGCGCCAGGGATGAGTTGGTGTACAGCAGCGGCATCACTGGGGGGAGCAACGATGAGCGTTGTTCCAGTGTCAAGAATTGCGGTACGGCCTTGCAAGCCAGTGTCCGCTCCGTTGACAGTAATGGCGTCCATGGCACCTTCCCAGAAGCCTTGAGTATTGACGTTGTCGAAAGTTACGAGGGTTGATGCGTCAAACTTGGTGGGATCAAGGCCACTAGCAAATAGTGAGTGAAAGAGTCCAGTATGCGCACAAGGACAACCTACCCAAACGTGATCTCGCCGTCATTCAAATTATCTGCGAGACGAGAGATCTTGTAAGAAGTGATCGCGTCTGAGATCAGCCCTTGTTGTGCCAGGGATTCCACCGGAGTTAAGGTTTGTTGCTCAGAAAGAGTCTAGGCAAGGTTCAGGAGTGCAATATGCGCGGTAAGGCGATTTCACTTACAGATTGCGCGAGTCCCATGAGACCATCGAAGGGAATGGTGTCAGCTGAGAAATCGACGCTTTCTTCCGTTGCAACACCAAACTTATGATTGGGGAGAGAAAGACCAGCAATAGAAACATCATCTGTCACGATGTCTCCTGCGACAGATCCGGTACCGTATGTGACCGAGAATGGTGAACCAGTATCAACAAAGGAGCTAGAGGATTGCGTGCCAAGGAATGTGTGGTTGCCCTGAAAGTAATAAGGTCATGCCATGTTAACTAAAGTAGAAGTGACGCAAACGTACGCATCCTCCACCACTCTCAGAAACACAGTTCTCGGAACCCACCCAGAAGTCGGCTGATCCAGAATCCATGAGAATTAGGAAGTCCTGAGCGGGTGTACCAATTTGAATAGTTGCAAGGTACCCAACGTCGTCGCCCCTGCAAGAGGATAAGTAACGAAGACGCACAAGAGGGCAATCGACCTACTCGATGTCAAGTCCAAGAGAGTTGTTCGCGGTAGGAGCATTTGCAATAGCAACGGTCTCGGCTGCAGTGCTGCTGCTACTAGTATGAAAAAACACCTGGTCGATCAATCATAGGATGAGGCAGCAGACACTATGGAAACATACGAGGAAGAGCTGGAGGAGTCAGAGCTTGCAGATGTGCCATCTCCACCCTGATTGTGGTGACCTTCCTTGTCCTGGTTCGTGTGCCTCTCGTTCGCGGCAGCGGCTGCTGCTAATACAGCACCTGATCCTGTGGATGTTGACTTCTTAGGGACACCGAGACGATTGAAGCGCCTTTCGAGGTTTGCATCGGTTGCGGAGGGGACACCAAAACGGTTGTAGCGCTTCTGTAGGCCTTCCTCCCCTTCAACGGCAAGAACTCGCTTGCGAAGATTCTCATGCAACTCCTCCGAAGTGGGCTGGCGGCGACCCGTCATGCGAGCATAACGACGGTAGCTACGGTTTACATTCTGTTGGTGGGCCTGTAACAATGGAGAAGCTTGTAAGCCAGTTGCAACGATTCGATGGTGTAAAAATAGACGCACGATCAAAGGATGGACGTTGGACGACCTTTGTGCAAGTCGTTTCAAGGGAAGGGTAACCAGACCAGTCTTGACCTCGGGCTCAGGGCTTGGCTTTGGAGTTGGAAGAGCAGTAGCATAGAGAGCAAGAAGGACGCCGGCGAGAAGTGATGAGAAATGCATGTTTTCGTGAATTAGCAATAAAACAGCTGCTTGAGCGTAACTCCAGGTAGTCTGCCAGAGAGGAAGAAGGGAAGGGAAAAAGGAAAGGAGGGGGACCAGAGCCCAGCCTAAGGCAAAGAAGTGAAAAGGAAAGAAGATGAAGACATGTAGAATTCAGATGTGGGTTTTATATGTGGGACGGCTGTCGCCAGCCGGAGGGCCCGTCGACACGTTGACCATCTCCACGGTCGCCCACTATCAAGCAAGCTGGTCCGGTTGCTGCCCAGTGTGCGTGATCTTGTTAAAAAAGGTTTATGGATTAGGCTTGGGCGTAATTGTCAGGGTGAGTATCGGAGTGACCTTGGCTTTGCAACAATCTGTCAATTGAAGTACGGTTCAAACGTTCATCGACATCAGCTGGGCTGAGTCCATATTTGATGTGAACACTACTGTCAAGATGAAAAGTTCCTGCTGCGTGCTGCGAGCTGCGGAAAGGTAACTGGGTAACCCATCATACTGAATAACAATTGCTTCCAAGAACAAGGAAAATTCACACCATGATTCACATCGGCTAAGAACTGGCTAAGAACAACGACTATAAACGACCGTTTAGCGCCGAGAACTACTTATAGCATAAATAAAACAAGGTCTCTGACTTCTGGGTAACCTCGGCTAACAGTAAAGAACAAAAACAAGAATTCCGATTCAATGGATTTTAGAACTCGAGTACTTAGGTGACATGATTATGATTGTCAAGGTATATAAAATAAGACAATGGCATGCATACAAATTCACAACCGAGATCTTGCAGCAGCATCTTCAATGGCGGCGGTTCTTGTTCTCGGGTCCAGTGCAAAGGTGACCAACGTATCACGATATAAATCAGTCTATGAGGGAGACTAAGTAAAACTTGATCTACCCTTGTCAAGAGTTTGACGCATACCTTGATAAGGCCCCAAGTACCACCCTGTGCATTGCTAGAGAACTTGTCGGCAATTTCCTCTGCCTTCGCCAGAACGTCAGCGGTTTTCCCAGTGATAAGGTGATCTACAAGCCCATCATCATATGCTTCCTTGGGTGTAAATCGGTGACCTTCAAGAGCAATCTTCCGTTGCAATCGATGGTCACCAACTTTTGCACGCAGAAGAGCGGCCATTGACGCTGGCCATGATGCACCAAAGTGAACCTTGAATATGAACGTGAGTTCAGACTTTTAAGCTCCAGATGTGATCCTCACTTCATTCATACATATCCATGCGTTGCGTTTACTTCCATCTGTCATCACGCGATAGTCGCAAGCCAACGAGAGAATAAAGCCGCCAGCATAACAATGACCATTGATTGCAGCTATTGTTGGAACTGAGTTCTTGATCAGCGAATGGACACGCCGGTGCAATGATTCGAGACGTACTCGGGAAGGTCAAAAGTCGCGCCAAGAGTGGATTGAAGGTGACTGCGCGCGTACGAAATCCTTCAGTGTGAGGTCAAGGAACTTGGGCTAAGGATGCTCACGGGGCCAAAAATTCGGATTCGTGACAACGTTAGGAAAGTCAAGACCTACATAAGAAGTCCAGTCTGAGACGAATAGCAGGATATCTTGAAACGAACCATTGCTAAAGAATTTATCTTGGCCCCTTTGACCCACGATGATCAATGCGCCTTTACCACCAGTCTTGTCCTTCGTCTGCTGTGAGGCTCTCCATTGTTGACGCCAATCACGCTCGACAGCATCAAGTGCCGGCTTCATTCCACGATCAACGAGGTCAAGCGTCAAACGACTATCGGGTGGGTTGAGTAATTCAATAATCCATAGCGAAGGTTTCGCTAGACATATTTTGTGAGAAAGATATCAGCATGGAAGGCCATACTTACGATGTGTTAGTGTAATTAGAGGACCGTCGGTAGGGAGGCTAAGAGGGTATGACATGGTTGGGTTCAAGTCAACGTTCAACCATGGTTCATGCCGGTTTACCTGCCCATTAGATAAAGTTAGGACATGTGATTGGCGGTATATACTGAATCCCGGAAGCCAGAAAAGAGGACCTGATGGCTTGCGGGCACATATCAGTGAGAAGGCTGGCAGTCCATCGTCACCAGCGTCACCACAGAGTGGCAGAACTGCTCAAGTAAGTTAGTGCTAAGTTAAAGTAGACAAGTCCTTACCACTACACCAAGCCGATCAAGAGCGTAGTGCAAATAGTGGACAAACAAACGCCTATTTCACCCACGACGACGATGAGCTTGAATCAACTCCGGGCAGAGGAAATCAAAGGTTTTTAACTATGTTTTTATGCTTAAACCAATTTTAAACCTCTTCTATTAGCCAAATTCGAAGAGCGCGACAACCATCTTCGCGAGTCCTGGGTTCGGGCTATGGAGGCTCGTCTGGTGCGGGAAGAACTGGAAAAGTGCCAGAAGGGTGAAGGCGTTAACCACTATGAAAACTGCAAGTGGTTATCGGAAAAATACCTGAATATGCTTCGGGAGAGCAAGGTGTGTGACCTACACTTATCCCACTGGACACACGTTGACAATGAACACAGGTTCAAGGATACAAACATATAGATGTCTAGTCTGGAATAATGATTTAATTCTGGGAATTTGAATACCTGCGAGTCCATTCCTCTCTGTCCCTCCGTCGAATCCCATGACCAGTACTGTTGCATTCGGTGGACGACAAGATATTCACTATTCTTCCGTAAAACAACCGACTCGACCTCGTGAACCATCCAGCCCCTTCCCTGGCTTCATAGAAGCCGGCATCTCTTTCCTGTTTTAAACCCAATAAATGGAGTGGTCTTCCGTCATTCCTACTGCAATTGCCACGCAGGTAACAACGGCAGCACCTGTAATGTACGAACGCATGGTCTAGATGACTTGAATATTTCATCACGTTCGCAAGGTGAAAATATATTGAAAGAGATATTTTATGAGGACTGGTTGGTTGTATTACTGACGGGCCCCGACGTGCTGCTCCGAAGTGCTGCTCACTGGTGTCGTCATTCCTTGCAGCACCCACGACACACCGCCTAAGACATGAGATAGGAACAGATCATCCTATCGTTGGCATAAGATGAGGCCCGAGATAATTCAAAGATGTGGCACAGCGAACCTGCCATGTTTCTTTCAAGTGACCAAGGCTAGTATAAAAACTCTGTCTCGCAACACCCTGCTTGTCAGCATCGGCGCCACCGCCGTGGAGCATATACCACGCTAGAGATGTAGAGTAAGAATATTTGGTGTATGGAGTTATAGTCGCACGCCGTACTGACCTAGAGGGTGAGGCGTCCCTTGGTCGAATTTCCGATTGCCGTCATCTTCAATGCCAGATATGCAAGGTATAAGGCATCGATGAAGTCGAACTGTCCCAAATAGATAACGTACCGACATAGCTGGATTCATTGGCGGCCAGAACGACCCTTGCACCGAGTGCTCTAGGATCTGACTTGAAATTGTACCTGTTGCATATATCCCAGCTGAGCCGTGTTTTGTGCAGATCTGAGTTCTAGGGCAAACTGACATCTCATCCCGGACATGCCATTGAGGAGGTAGTTTACATGTACTAGGGTGTGTTTCGTCTATCACATCGACAATCTAAAATCCGATATCGATCATGAGGCGTCGTGCATAGTATAGTAGGCATCGATTTAGCTCACCGCGTCCTGTAGAGCAGGATGATAATCGAAATAAGCGCCTTCGCAGAATCCAAGTAGGGTTTAGTACAGCGTGGCGAAGGGGAAGAGATCGATTTTATGCCTACCGACTTCGCGTTCATAAAACGGTGTGTTAACGAGGGAATCGGAGCACGAATGGACCCCGATGAAATTTCCGCCTAGGTTGAGGTATGTCTGGAACGCTGCCTTCCCCGCGTCGTCCAAGACTACCAAATCGAAAAGATTAATATTCAAGAGGAAAATAGCCATGTTTCACGAAAACAAGGCACCTTCGCCGGTAGTACTGAGGAATAGCACCGCGTCATATTGACTGAGATTATCCACAGTGAATTGGCTTTTATCCTCTGTCGCGTCAAATTGTACATTAATCAAAGGTCCTTTTGCTGTGAGAGCTGTGATGGCGGTAGGTATGGAATCATGTCTATATCCTAAGGTTGCAGAGTAAATCAAAACTCGAGCTGGAGTTTGCGCCATAACAGAAGGGAAGGGGAACGTCAAGGGGGCAATCACAGACTAGCGACTGAAATTTGATGATGTCCCCAGGCCCCGCAAATTTCCAGTGACAAACCCACCAAGTGATCTTGCGCATAGAATGGCGTCTTCGGTACTCAACGTTCATCTGTGGCACCGTTTCAATCAGCCAAAGGGTATTTATTAGTATTAACAGGGAATATATAGTCTTGGTTAAACCCATACGTGAACGATTAGTGACTTGTGAAAATATAGTGATGAATGAGTGGAGCTGTACAAATGAAAGGTGGACGTATCCTTTATACTGTGGTCGCTTATTGGGGGTTGCACTCAGGTTGTTCCCCCTCGTCATAATCATCATCGTCATCTTCATCTTCCCAATCGTCCTCATCATCATCGCCAAACTGGGGTGAAAATTCGTCAAAGAAGGCTTTGCCGGCCGGGAAAGACCTGAAACGCACATCCATGATATCACTTTCCTCAAACTCAGCATCCGTCACAACCTCGGGGAGAGGATCCGGGTTACTTCTTTTGCGTGGGAGGAGGGCTTCTAGGGCCTAATGGAAAATGTAAGCATCCAGAAAGCATTGGTGGATAGAACGAATGTACCATTGCGTCGATCGTTGTGAGCCATTGCTCGTCAGGCATTTCTATAGACAGAATAACATAGAGGTCCCCTTTCTCATCTGGCCGTTTATAAATGGGCATTCCTTCACCGCGTAGCACGATGGTGGCTTCAGGCTTGAGAATTTTTCCAGGGGGGCTTGACACCTGGATGCCTCGACCGTCCAGATGTGTGAGGAGAACGCGCGAGAACCCAAAGAGAGCCTCTGAAAGGGTGATTGTGACGTGGGTCAAGAGGTCATTGCCTGAACGTTCAAAAGACTCATGAGGAGCAGCTTTGAGAACAAACACAACATCTCCAGCGGGAATGCCAGGCTAAATTCACATAAGATTTGTGTAAAGAGTGGATCTGGATGTTGCACACCTGTTCATCTCCAGCACCGGCAAGCACAATCCTTTGTCCATTTGTCATTCCTTTCTCGATGAAAATCTCTTGACGCTTCTTCTCCGTGACGGTCTTTTCCCCTTTGCACTTTTTACACCTTGTGGTTGGTGAATAAACGCAAAAGTCAAATGGTGGAAACGAGTACGCACCTGTCTTTCTCTTTCAGTTTCTGTCCACTTCCATTACAAGAAGAGCACATGACTCTCGACGATCCCAAGCGGTTCGGCGCTATCTAATCCACTTTATTAAGGGAAGCACATCGAACAGTAAACTGGGAAACGTACTTGCGTGTGAACAATAGTAAATCCTTTCCCATCACAGTTTCCACAAGACTTGGGTTTTGCGTTTCCTTTGCCACCAGATCTGAATACCTCAGTATAAGATATTAGTTAGTACCATGGGAGACTCACCCGTGACATTGACCACATAACGCTTCCCTCTCCATGTTCATCTTTACGCTCTTCCCATTGTACAAGTCCTCCAGTGTCACTTCATGAGGTATGACTTCCGGCCCACGACCCCGTTTTCCAGGACCGGGACCGGCGGGATCGAAGAACATTCCTGACTGGAAAAATTGGGCGAAGAGATCTGAGGTGTCGAAGCCTGGGCCACCAGCACCACCACGTCCGGTCAAACCATCCATTCCCCGTTCGTCGTATATGCTTCGTGTTTGAGGGTCATTAAGGATCTCATAACTGGCGAAGATGGTCAGATAGCGCTTGCCAGCAAAAGGAGATGAACACACGCAGAAGCTAACTCCTGGAAACGTTCGTGAGCTTCAGGATCGTTGGGGTTCTTATCCTGATAATTTGAATTCGTGAATGACAAGTGGATAATGTCGTGCTCATTTGTTTACTCACTGGATGGTGTTCTTTCGCCTGGAACAACGATTAATGAGGCGATTTATAGAAGCAGTGTAAAAGGTACCTTCTTCATGTAAGCCTTCCTTATTTCGGCTTTAAAATATGTGAGCAACTTTCTTCCTGGAGTTCGAGATTTAAGTACCTTCACTGGCGGTGGGATGAATACCCAAAACGTCATATAACTCTGTTTCTACGGCCACTACACAGTCATTCAGAAAAGCTGTTAAAACTATAGCAATTGGCTCACTTTTATGGTTGAGAGAGAAGGAGATGAAGTCTGAAGAGGCCACTAAAACGCGTGACGCCAATACGCCACAAGCCGTCAAAAAAAATTGAAGCGGAGAATCAAATTCGTGTTCAAAATTTCGAGTTTTCTCGAACGATGTTGTCCTGTTTTACTCTCTATCGTCGTTTTACTCTCAGGTATGTGCCATTTCTCCGTTTCTTCTTCATATGATGCTTTAAAATTTTATCTACATTGTCCGACTGGGTTTTCTCAGCTATGACGAACAACCTAACTGATCTCATTGTCAACCCATTCTTACTAGCAACTGATATTCATTGTTTCTCTAGGCATGTTCGACGGGTTTTGGAGTTGAAACCTATATCTGTACTTTGAACAATGTCAATCCAGTTGCATAGTTTTACTATCAGAATCCTAATGGACTTTGCGTCTAGTGTCACTTGGAATTCACAAAATTCATGAACTTCTATTTCGAGGCCGCTAAGACGTTGGACCGTCTGGATTCCAAAGAAGGCTCCATCAAGGGTGTACTTGCATCTCTCCCTCAGAAAGACCGCAAGCGAACGACTGCCCTTGTGATTGAGACTCTGAAGTGTAAGGAGTTATTTCGATCTTGATCTAGAATCCCGCTTCAATACACAATGCTTCGTTTTCTAGACAAAACTGTATTGACCGATGTCATAGGACAGTCGAAGCTTTTGAGGGAGGAGAAGAAGATAACCTCTCTCAACCTTGCACTTGTCCTTGTACATGATTTACTACTATCAGGCGGTATTCAGGCTGGGGATGGTCCGATAAAACAGGCCGTTCTCCGTCATAAGACCCGTCTACATGGAGAGTTTCAAAAGATCAAGATAAAGCGAGGGGCCAAAGCAAATACAGAATTAGCACAAACTGGGGACCAGAGAGCAGGTGTGTTCTTTAACTCGTTCTGGAATTATTAGATCGAGCGTTATCGATCCCTTTCGGTCAGCCTGTATACCGCGTTATGTTCGCGTCAATACATTGAGGTGGTCAACAGACGAGGCCGTTAAATCATTAATTTCCCGAGGGTTTACTGTCTCTGACCCCTTTGATTCTGAGTGCGTATAGCCTCTCGTATTAACCATTCATGCTCATCTTCCCCTCTCTGCTGTTTATAGTACTGGCTTCTTCATAGACGAACATATACCTAATCTTCTTAGCTTTTCGCCCCAAGTCGCTTTCCAGGAGGACCCATTTTATAAGGAAGGGAAGCTTATTCTGCAGGACAAGGCCTCATGTTTCCCGGCTACGGTCTTATCACCACCTGTTTCGGATGGCAGTTTTGTTATCGATGCTACCTCCGCCCCAGGAAACAAGACCTCCCACTTGAGCGCTTTGATGCAAAACAAAGGGAAGGTCAGTAGAAAATTGTATCACATCACCACCATGTTATACTAACTTGTTATTATAAGCTGTTCGCATTCGAACGGGATAAGAAAAGGTTCAAAACGCTTACGACAATGCTGTCAAAAGCCGGGTGCCGAAACGTGGAACCACTGAACGTGGATTTCTTGACGGTAGATCCATTAGATCCAAAATACACACAAGTCACGCATATGTCAGTCCCTCGGGTCTTTCCAACCGCATGCAGCCAGCTCACCCAGAAAGATGGTAACAGACTGCTTGATCCTTCCTGCAGCGGATCCGGAATAGTGAATCGACTAGACTATCTTCTGGAGACAGGTGGATGCCTTCGAAAAACTCTTGCATCCGTCCAAGTTCTGAACTCTATCTAGAGATTGAAGAAGAAGGCGACCTCGACGAGCGCCTTAAACGCCTAGCTAGTTTTCAGATCATGATGGTAAAACACGCTATGCGATGTAAGTTTGTTATCTTTATGATCGAGCTGTATCAGTCACCATTTTTGAGGGTCCTTCTGACGTTTTCACAGTTCCTGGTGTACAAAAAATAGTATATTCAACATGCAGCGTGCATGCGACGGAGAATGAACAGGTCGTTCGCGAAGCGCTCAAGTCGGATGAAGCACAGGCTGGATCGTTTTCCCTTGCGAGCCCGATTGAAGTTCTTCCCAAATGGCACCGCCGAGGTTTTCCCGAGGAAATGGAGCACCCTGGTATGTCGCCTTACTGGAATATCTCTTCTTGCACTGATTGTCCAAAGGTCAAGCAGCGTCGTTACTACGATGTTTGCCTGGTGACGACGCTACTAACGGCTTCTTTGTCTCTTGTTTCGTACGTGATCAAGGTCAAAGTACCAAGCGAAAAGCTAGTACAGACATCGATGAACCGGACAGCGTGGTACCACACAAGAAGAAAAAGAAAAGAAAAAAGGCTGTTGAATGATTTAGGTTCAGTGGGCAGAAAATGGACTCAATTTGGCAATAGAAGTAGTACAAATGACAACCGAACATACAAGTCAATGTTAAGAAGAATTTGAGCTACAATAGAGACAGTGACTACATTGCTGTTTTTGTCAGTCATTCAGAGAATCACTGAGCGGTGCAGGTAAAAACTTAATGACCATTACCTCCCATACTCCGGCGCCTCCTTGAAGAATGCTAGAATATGGTGGAAAGGGAAGAGTGAGAGGTCGAAGATTAATGAATTTGTAAACACGGAATGAGGCTGTGAGACAAGGCGCTACAGAGCGTTAGAGGTGAATACAGGAAATCCTGACGTGATTCGATTAGCTGGCCTGTTGCTGAGAATATTGGTTTTGATAATAGGATGCGTAGTTGTAGTCTTGCGGTTGTTGATAACCTGAGGCACCTGAGTAACCTGCCCACTGTCCTCCATAATCACCACCGCCATAACCGCCACCGTATCCTGCTTGAGGTGGGCGATAACCACCTTGGAGAGGTTGCTGATTGTTGTTGTTGGGTTGAATCCACGATTCGGGACGACGCCAAGGGGGGATATTAGAACCGCCAGCAGTGATGTCATGGCTCATGGCGGGCGCAGACCATGCAGCATTGGCGTCAGGCGCATGGGAAGCCCCTCCCTCGCCAAGTTCTGCCATTAGACTAGCATACTCGGAATCGAAACCGGCCCTATTACCGGGAGGGGGAGTGGGGCCACCACCAACAGGCGTAGGAGCATTCGGGTCTTTGTTGACAGTGCAGTCGCGAGCCATGTGACCTGCACTACCGCAGACGCGACAGATAATGTTGGCGGTAAAGTTTCGCTGCTCCGGACAGTCGTATTTACGATGGCCGACACCGCCACAATTCTGGCAGACCTGGTTTTCGTCATCTCGCAAGGTTCCATTAAGTGCTGCGAGCTCGCGAAGTTGATTGCGCTTATGATCATTCTGTCCTTCGGGAGTGGATGCAGCCTGAAGGCCTACGTCAGAACTAATCTGTATAGCTTAATGTTGCGACTCACTGTTTCTATGACCTTGTTAATCAATTTGACGCATGCAGTGACCTTTTCATCTGAGTCAGCGAGAACGAGACAGTGAAGATCCTCCTCTGCATCGTCCGCATATTGATCTGGTCTGGCTTTTCCTTCTTTGACGCTACCCTTTCCTCTAATGCTAATTTTTGCACCACTCTCGCGTTCCATCTTCTTCAGACTGTTGCCACGAGGGCCGACAAGCAAGCCAAAGAAGTTGATTTCGGGAAACTCTTTGACGGGGATATACACTTTTTCTGAGGGGCGTTGAGAACGCTTTTGCTGGTGATATTCGACAGGCGGGCGGAAGTTAGGATCGTTTTTCATAGCACGGTCTACAAGCCTGATGCGTTCGTCCTCTAGCTTTTTACGGTAGCGCACTTCTCGGGTGTTAGTTCGGCGACCGTGGCCGTCATAGGTAGGAGGAGGGGAAGGTGATCTGATTGCAGGAATGAGTATATGCGTTATGGACCCAGGCATAATATCAAAACATACCGTTCACGCTCAGGAGGGATGAAATCATTCAACCTCAGCTTGCGGTTAATTTCCTCCAAGCGAAGGTGGATGGCGTAATTGTCAAGCTGCGCTTGGGAAACGCCAGCAGCAGAAATGGCGGTAGGCAGGCCCGGAATATCTGTCTTAACGTCTCCCCAGCGGCTGCGCCGTTTGCGAGGGGCATTGGGATCAACTAGGGTGAGTAACAAACAGGAGAAGATTAGGGTTAGTATCAGTTAGTGTGAGCTGTAGAGTTATGCCATCCTCCACGTGAAAAGTTACGCGAGCTGCAGGAAATCTCGAATGAAGAGTGAAGTTTACTCAAAAGCGACGGCGAGATTGAAAGTGTAAGGTTTATGCTTCAAACATCAGGCTTACCTTTGACATCACCATTGGCAGGAGAATCATCTCTACCACGTCTGCTATCGTCACTGTTTGCAGGGCGAGGATAGGCGGAAGGCGATGGCTGAGCAAGCTGAGGAGGAGCGGCCTCCTCCGTTGGCGCAGGGCCAAAGCGACGACGTTGTCCGAGAGGTACTGATGTGTGAAAAAAATATATAAGAAATTGAAGATAAAAAAGGCCAGACAAACATACCATCGTTTGTGCCAGTGATTTGGCGAGTTGCGGGTCTCCACATGGCGATTTAATCAAGAAATAGAATACAGTCAGAGGAACAGAGAAATAGAGAAAAGCTGATGATGGTGGTTGAGAGTAACAAGCAAGATGACAAGTCTCACGCCGTTACTTCCGGCTCCGCTTCAATCTGCTTACACAACCATTTGTGCGCTTGTTACAAGTCAGCTCTAGTCCTTCTCATCCTCTTCCACTAACGCCCCTTTGGACATGTCCAAAAGAAGTGCAGAAGGTCACCCCAACCGACTATTTAATATGCTGGCCTTCTGAGCTTTTGAATAGGTCTTGCAGAGTCATCTTCCAAGCGGCTTAGGAAAGACGACGATGAAGACTTTGCCGTTTTGGAAAACGAAGACGACGCTATTCCGCCTTCGCCACCGGATACTTCTCTCGTTCCAAAGGGGGCTACAATCAACTTCAGTGCTTTGACACGCAAACTTGCCGAAGCCAAACGAGCAAGGGAAGCGGAGACTTCTGACTTAACATCTCTAGAAGTTCACCGCCGGCAGCAAAACAATCTCGTCTCACATATCTTCATGGATCAGGATTTCTCTTGGTTACACCTCAAACCTGACCATGCGTCTCGCCCTTTGTGGATCAGTCCTGAAGACGGACATATTATTCTTGAGGCCTTTTCACCTATTGCCGAACAAGCACAGGACTTTCTGACTGCTATAAGCGAGCCAGTCAGCAGGTACGTTATAATATTGTTACGTAGGTACGAATCATCAATGTGTCACCCAGACCAGCGTTCATTCACGAATACAAACTCACTTCATACTCGCTCTATGCCGCGGTCTCTGTCGGGTTACAAACAGAGGATATTATTGAAGTCCGTGTGCTCTGCAATTGATCATTCGTGGTCCTCAGAGCTGATAGTTTATGATTTGAAGGTGCTCAATCGTTTGTCCAAGGTACAGTCGCGCTTGAAGAATGAATGCTTCTCGGCCTTAACATTAAAGGCAAGGTCCCTGTTCCGGAAAGCATTACTTCCTTTATACGCGAGCGGACATTAAGTTACGGCAAGGTCAAGCTCGTCTTGAAACACAACAAGTACTTTGTAGAGTCAAGCCACCCTGAAACCCTACAAATGCTTCTCAAGGACAGAGTCATCCGCGAGGCTCGTCTAATTACTGCTCAGGCGGACAACAGCATCAAAGCCGCTACATTCACCACTTCCAAGGCTCCGGTGAAGGGTAATCTGACTATTCCAGGGACCAAGGACGCTGAGAAGAGTCAAACTACGACACGAAGTGCGAACGACACGGATCTGTTTACTTCTGTCGTAGGCGTCGAATCTGGTAAGATTTGAATGAACTTAATTCGTATTCTGCTCAACGGAATGGACCAGACGAAATCGACGAGGATGACGATAATGTTCACGCCTTTGAAATTACGGATTCGAAGATTGATGTGTGTTACTATCTTTCTCCAGTTCGGCGTTCTCACGCTTCGACCACAGGACGTGAAAAGGCGTTGTAACGAGCTAGAGTATCCTATGCTTGAAGAATACGACTTCCGCAATGACACCGTAAATGCCAATCTCGATATAGACTTGAAGCCTGCGACGGTCATCCGACCCTACCAAGAGACTAGCCTAAGTAAGATGTTTGGGAACGGGTATTTTTATTTCCTTATCACACTGCTACGCGTACCAAGTCCCCATTTCTTAGGCGTGCTCGATCTGGGATTATCGTCCTTCCTTGTGGGGCAGGCAAGACATTGGTTGGAATCACGGCCGCGTGTACGATCAAGAAGTCTTGTCTTGTACTTTGCACTTCTTCGTGAGTGGTTTTTCGTAGCCTTATATAGTCCCTCACGTGCCCCAGTGTTTCTGTTATGCAATGGAAGCAACAATTTATGCTCTGGTCTAATGTAACAGACCGTCAAATAGCAGTTTTCACGGCAGATCAAAAAGAGAAGGTAGGATAGATCGCCTTTGGCCCTGCCTTGTGCTCACCCTGATTTTCAGTTCGCAGGGGAAAGTGGTATCGTCGTGTCGACTTATTCAATGGTGGCTAACACCCATAATCGATCCCACGAGTCGAAAAAAATGATGGAGTTTCTAACTTCCAGAGAGTGGGGTTTTATACTGCTTGATGAAGTCCATGTCGTTCCCGCTGCTATGTTCCGAAGGGTTGTCACTACTATTAAAGCACATTCTAAGCTTGGTCTGACCGGTAAGCTCATACCTCTCACTTTTGGTGTTAGCTGAAGCGAATCATTTTCATCAGCAACCCTGGTTCGAGAAGACGACAAAATTGCAGACCTGAACTATATGATTGGTCCAAAGCTTTATGAAGCTAACTGGATGTACGACGATTTTAAGATGATTAATACTAAGCTTGATGATTAATTGGTTGCCATCATACAGGGACCTTGCGGCTAAAGGCCATATCGCGAATGTCCAGGTACTTGGTTTTCACTGCGTACATTTTTGGGGCTAATCCTCCTTGTAACAATAGTGCGCAGAGGTGTGGTGCCCAATGACGCCCGAATTTTATCGTGAATATCTCCGCGAGCAGTCACGGAAGCGCATGCTGCTCTACTGCATGAATCCAAATAAGTTCCAGGCATGCCAGTTTTTGATCAAATACCATGAGGACAGGGGGGATAAAGTAATCGTGTTTTCTGATAACGTGTACGCACTAGAGGTCAGTATTTCCGCCATCTCAAGGCATCGTTGATGTTGATGGCCTGCAGGCTTATGCGAAACGTCTCGGCAAGCCTTTTATTCATGGCGGTACTGGTCAAGTTGAGAGGATGCGAGTTTTATCATGGTTCCAACACGATGCAAAAGTGAACACGATCTTTCTTTCTAAGGTTAGTATTCTCTCAGATTTTCATACAGTCTTTTTGAAACGGAACGCGGTAACTAGGTCGGAGATACATCAATCGACCTCCCGGAAGCCACTTGTCTCATACAAATTTCTTCCCATTTCGGCTCTCGTCGCCAGGAAGCACAGCGTCTTGGTGTGCATGGTTGATAACAAATTATTAAATGGCATATTGATGCTTTTGTTAGGTCGCATTTTACGCGCGAAACGTCGTAACGATGAGGGGTTCAACGCCTTCTTTTATTCCCTTGTGTCGAAAGACACACAAGAGATGTTTTATAGTACAAAGCGGCAACAATTCCTGATCGACCAAGGCTATGCTTTCAAGGTTATCACTCACTTAGATGGCCTCGAGGATCTCCCGGACCTTGTTTATAGAACCCGCGATGAACAGATTGAACTGTTATCCTCTGTTCTGCTGGCTAACGAGAGCGAGGCAGATTTAGGATCGGATATCCGTGCCGTGGAAGGAGATCTAGCTGGGACAGTCACTTCAAAAGATTTTGGACCTACCAAATTCCCAGCAGCTCAGCGAACCACAGGCTCATTGACTGCGCTCAGTGGCGCCCAACATATGTCGTATGTGGAGAAAAACAAGGCAGCCAACAAGTCACTCTCTCGGGAAGCTGCTCCTCGTCACAAATTGTTTGCGAAACGGGAAAAGGAAAAGGCCGCTGCAAGGAAGGAGGCTCGAGCTGCAGGTCGGAGCTGAAAGTCGAGATAACCGGCCATCCGGGCGTGGGTTGGTTACCTTGTGGAACTGGTATGATTTCATCTCCTCGTGACATTGATGCTTGGGTTTACATAAGCACATCTTTTATTGTACAGAATCATTAAGCTTTAAGTTGAGTGGTCTACGATAGAATTATAATATTATTTTTTCGCCGCTAGGCTCTAAGACATATTGGGGCCCAGGCTTTGTGACATGATATCCACAAAGGTGATAACAAAACGATCTTCCATGGGAACTATAGGACTCGTGTATTCGATGCAATAAGCGTCGGAAGCGGGGAGGCCCAAAGAAGAGGGTACAAAGGAGGAGGGGCTAAAATCCTTTGAGGGTCAGTTGGGCATCGTGTACAAGAGGGCCCGATCACGTCCAAAAAGGAAACATAAGATGGATCTCCCGATTACCACTTCTTTTATAATGGCTGGTATGACCCCCATAACCAAGGCTCTCTCCCTCCGTACCTCCCGGGCTCCTGGCGTCTCTCAATCCCATGTCATCAAAACGCGGCCGTAAAAGAAACGACAACCTTCCTCCCAATCGTGCCCGCGATGTTCAAAGAGCCTTTCGCGCTCGGCGTGCCGCGCACTTGCTTGTAGGTTATTTCATGACTCACCAATATGAAATTATGAGATCAATTAATAAACTTCAATCGTTTTTTCCCATATAGGCGCTCGAGGAGAGAGTGTCAGAACTTGAGGAGGAAAACGCCAAGTTGCGTCGAATGATCGGTTGGGCTCCTGATACTCGACCACCTTTGGGAAGGGGTCCAACGGGTAAAGATAGACCGAAAATTGGTACGAGCAGTGGTGATGGCTCATATGCCATCGAGTTCTTTTCTAGCCACGGTTCAGAGTCCGATTCGCCTTCGCGTACCAGCTCTCTCTCTCCGTCTGCTATTGCTTCGCGGGCTGGGATGCATGTCATTGATTCAGATACCTGGGAGAATACCCTTACGATAAACGAAGCGGATGATCAACCACCGGAGTCTCCATACCCAGTTCCGCCAGCGACGGCACCTGCATCGACTAAACCACTATACCCATCGTATGCGAGTGGCTTGTCGTCTTCCTTGCCATCTTCCTCTTCTCGAGAACCCATTGCTTCCTCTAGTACATCGTATGCCAGTTCTCAGGCTGATACCTACTCTCACTCGGAAAGGAATTTTGGAGCTCCTCAGGCTTACAGCAATTCAGGCTTCGTCGGAAGGTCAGACGAAATGCCGATCGACTCTCCTCGCCTCCATTTTTCATACCAGACTCAGCATTATCAAAACCACGATTCTGATATTCATCCACAATCCCAAACCAGTACCCCACCACCTCTATCGACGACATCACCGCCTCCACATTCTCATTCTCATGGATCTGCACACCATCACCAACAACGCAATGTTCCTACCACCTTCACACATCGTCGCGCCTACACCGAACACTATCCTATAACACGTGATTTGCAGCTACCTATTCCAGCTTTAATGCAGGTCCCACAGGGCCCGCGCTCGATCGATCAGCAACACCGCTTGCACGACGGTGCCCACCAACAGCATCATCAATCACAACACCAGCAACAAGATTCAAATCAATCCCCCTATCGAATGGCATCCTATTCACAGATGCCGTAAAAAAGTTGGACTGTTTACTTCTTTGTTATTGTATTGGGAGTACTGTGGGATGGTGCGGGACGATTTCTATGATTTCTTTGACTGTCACGGATATCTTCAATACAATACTGTATCCTTTCTGCATTCAGTCACCTAGATTCCATTGTATTCTAAAAGAAAACAAAGGATTTAATCGTAGTGGCGTATCTCTTTGGCATAAGCGGTCGTCTTCTGAACAAAGGCCACACAGCCTTGTAGGCTCGTAGAGGATACTATTTACGAATCTTTTATAGCCGTTGTGTAGTAAACCCCTATATAATTTTATGCCCCTGTCGATATGTTAAGCCAATCGATCAAACACAAAACTCGCTATGTATTCCTTCCATAAGTACTTATTCTAAGCGGAAATAATGGAAATAATCGGATTTATCGATCATACTTGTACACGAAACGTGATTGGTTCAAAGTTGCCAAATGCCCCTGGTAATCAATCCATCATGTACATCAAATCGGTTCCTCAAAAATATATACATACATCCTAAAACTCAAAGTTCGTCTTTGACGTCAAGGTTCGGTGCTCAGGTTGCACCAGTCGACCTTGCCTTCAACGCCGTATTTGGCCTCCAGCCATTCATTTGCCAGCTTGAAATGATTATTTCCCTTGAACCCACGATCCACTGATTTGGGCGATGGATGCTGAAAAATTATGCAGTAAGTCCAGGGTATAGAAAGAATGGTGGCTGACATACAGCGCTTTTTAAGATGAGGTGCTTCCCCTAGTTAGCCAAGATCATTCCTTGTTGTTAACTTGGTGAAAAACATTACAGCCAAGTGACCCTGACCTTATCCAGTTTTGCGACCCTTTTAGCTGCCCAAGCGCCCCAGGCGAGAAAAACAACACCTCGGCCGACTCCGACGTTGCCCGACACAGCTGGAAGATTGGCACCTCCGTATTTATCTACAACGTCCACGACTTTGTCTGTGAACTCTTCCCAGCCTTTATTAGAGTGAGATCCTGCCTCTCTTGCGCGAACGGTAAGGCAGGTGTTGAGCATGAGGACACCATTCGCAGCCCATGCCGAAAGATTTCTGAATGAAAACAATAAGATAGGGCGATGGGCATTGAGCAGTATTTGTGGAGACTCGATGCTCACCCATGATTCGGAACCTCAAATTCCGGATATTCCTCCTTAAGTTCTATGTAGATCTTCCAATCCGAACAAAACATCAGTGGCACGTCAGGTGGCATGCAAGGGGATTGATAAGGAAACACGCGCACATTCTGCAAGGAAGGGGGTATTGCAATGCCCACTGGCACAGAGAAACACAATCCTGACGCAATGGCTTAGCTCACAGATCGATTGTTAGGGTGTTATGCATACCATGAGCTTGACCAGCGCCATGGTAAGGATCTAGAAGAAAATAATCATGTGGAGCTGCGGGCAGTCACTAACCGGAGCTGGACACTCACCCTGACCCAATATGACTACTTTTACCTTGCCTAAAGGCGTGTTCGACCACGCGTAAATGTTTTTTGCTGTTTCAAGACCTCATCATCCTTCTATGATGCATGGAGACGTCATAAAACACTCTTACGCGCTGGATATATGTTGAGTTTCGGAGAACTATCATCCGGCCCCCTTACCCCCTCATCCCACAGGAACTTTTTCAGTGCGATAAAATAGGGCTTTTTAATCTCATCTTTAAGGAGCTTGAGCCTTTTGAATAGTCAAGATGGATAACATTCTAGGAAATCGCCTATGGAGTTGCGCTTACCAGCTTTTGCCCATGACTTCGCATTCGAGCTTTAATAAGCTTTTCTGGTCATCCGTCAGAGCTTCTTGGTATTCCGACAGAGAAAAGGGTATAGAGTTGAGTTTTGGCACGCCAAAGACTTTGGAACCGCTGGATTTCAGAGACGAACTGGAAGCACCAGACGGCCCGAGCTTCATTTTCTTCGCGGATGGTTCTTTAGACTGAGAGCCCGAGAACATATCCATGAGGGTCATCTGGCGTTTAACAGCACCACTGCCTTGGTTCTTGGCAGATTGGCTCGAGGTAGGCGTTTGGGGGCTAGGACGCGGTTCATTATCGTTTGTTGTGACGACATCGACGCGTTTTGTGGCAGTAGCTTCGATATCCTCAAGGTAGACAGTATTCGACATGATGAGCTGGAAGCTGAAAAAGAACGTGAGAGGGATAAAGCCGCGCTTATATGAACGCGAACTTGACAAGTTACATACTAGTATATAGTACCAAACTCCTTTAGGCATGTAAAAAAATTGTCACGTGATACAAAAGATTGTTTAACGCTGACGGGTGTCAAGTTCTTGGGCTCAACGAGAAGACTTGGGTCAATTGTAGAAACATTCAATTAACCTCTCCTAGTCCGACAAACTGCCTCGCTCTCGTTCTTCCCCCTCCCCACCGCCGCTTAGAGGGACGGCAGGCCGCAGCGACACGACGCGAAAGGCAGGACAGAATGGTCGCACAACTCGCCGTCGCTTGAACTCGAATAGCAGTAATAATAGTGCCCGAAACAAGGCAGGTCATGTAGCTTCAAGTATGGGATGGAGTACAAGCTACCAAGCAGGGTCATCGAGGTGGGTTTATATCAGGTCTCACATCAGTTCATTTTTTTTATTTCTCGATGTAGTTCCGCATATGCACACAGTAGCGATGATGATTCCGAGACTGAAGATGAAAAGCCCAACCCCTTTCGCGGGAGAAATGTATCAAAAAGTGGATCCAATCCACCTCTTCGGGATGGCGCGCAGGATGGGCCGACTTTTCGACGTCGACGCGGAAGTCATGCGGCATCCTCGGGCGACTCAGCTGGTAGTTCAACACTTCTTCCACCTCGAGTGCCTTTCACTCGGTCGCGCTCGCCAGCGACCTCTCGCTCTTATACCAATTCTAAACCCTCAAATCGACGCCACATGTCGCCCGCGATTTCACGGTCGTCACGTCGAGGCGCGTCGCATGACATCACCTTCTTTCCGAAACTATTGGAAATTCGCATAAGGTTGTTTCCAACTTCGTGGACATGGATTTTTTCTGCAGACTTTCGAAAGTGCGGGGAGTCGCACATCCTTCTCGGCGTCATCTTGTACGCTTCTCATACCATACACAATATTGCCAACGCGGATCCTGATATCATCAACCATAATTCGTGGATTGTAAAAGGCACGCAGTTGTTTTTTGTGCTCCCATGGTATTCTGACTTTTCCTTCTAGAACTCCTCATCTTTAGCCTCGCTGTTGTCTTGTATAGCTTATGGACTCATAGCATATTTTCGCGTTCCCAAGTTATCACTTCATCACCACTTAGTTCCGTATCATTATTACCCCCATCTTCATCGCTTACAAAACCCCCTTCGCCCTCGCCTCGCCCTTCAGAAACGAGGCGTAATTCGACTCTTGTCACCGCACCCAAGACTGATTTTGGGTTCATATGGATGACTGTACCTAAAAACTACAGGTGTGTTGTTTTTGATTATCTTTTTTAGATTTCTCATTCACATGACACAGAGATTCTCCCGACGACGGGGTCTTTACGGGACTACTGCTTGGACCCCTCATTGCAGCAGGTCTCTTAATCTCGGCACTTCGAATGTCATCCGGTGGCGTATCACCCACAGATCCCCTGCCAGAAGGATGGCGCATTGAGGCCCCAGCCCAACTCCGCAACTCACGTAGTGTACCCACTACCCTGGATGCCCTTGTTCGAGCACGTTATAACCTTGTGGACTTGGCGACCTTCTGCTCCACCATAATGCTGCTTCATGTGTGTGCTTCTTGGTATCAGGAATCACGGTACCTGAGGCGTGGAAACACCGCTGAAGGCGAAAGAGCGTCTGTGCCTCGCAGTGAGGGGCGGCGGAGCTTGTATTATATCCTTTTTGCGCTATGTGTGACTATCGGGGTATTTGGATTGAAAGTTCTGTTTCAACAGCAACAGTTTGGGCTCTGGGAGCGTCAGTCCACTTGACCTTTTTTGCGTCACCAGATATACTGACTACTCGAAATTTTGTATAGATCTAAATTATTTTGAAGTAATATTCTGTGCATCATTCTATCAATTTACTTTGTATGTGGCTATTCGACTGGCACACCGTGGATTTACTCTGGGAGAACTTGGGCTTGTCTGTTTCGGTGGAACAGCACTTTGCATGGAATTCTTTAATATCACTATTTCTCGAGTATGTTTTTTACCTCTGCGTCTTCGTTCGATTGCAGTCTAACAAAAAAACAATACAGATATGGCCTGTCACTACGCCGTTCATTAAATCATATCGTCTACCTACGCCTTTACTCGTTTTTCAACTCGCCCTAATTGGAGGTTCTTTCTTGACTGGGTTTCTTCTGTCGCCTTTACTCGTACTTTCGCGTCATATAGCTCAACGCCCCGTTCGTCGTCTGCGTAACCCGCAGGACAAGCAGCGAAACAGGCGCTTCCTCGCTCTTGGGTTTTACATTGGGACCGTTCTCATCGTCGGTGGGATTATTGGTATGTGGACCCGCTGGTGCCTTGGAAAGCGCGACCCTTGGCTATGGGTTGTCTTCTGGCTTTTAGAGGGCAAACGCAAGTGGACACGGCCAGCTTTGCTCGCGTACTGGGCCGTTCTAGGCTCTCTTAGCGTCGCAGGCTGGAACCGACAGCTCGCACGGACACGACGCTACTGGCCTCGAAATAGTGCAACGGGTGAATCGCTTACGGCCTCGACCGCACCGGAGAGTACCGTTAGCGCTAGTACGGCATTGCAAGGATCAGATCCTCTTGTCCCAGTGCCAGGATCTCCCACAATGGCGGTTGGGGGAATGACGTTCCCTGCACTTCCTACACTCCCAGCACTCCCAGCACTCCCAAATTTGCCGAATGGCACACAGGTCGCCTCGGACCTGTTAGACGCAGCCGACAAGCACGTACCAACCCTCGGCCTCAATGCCCGTCGCAAGTTCTTCCATGCTTTGGCGGTGGTTATGTTCATTCCGGGGATTGCTATTGACGTGAGATCTCCAGTTATTATCCATATATGTAATCCAGGCTAACTTTGTCCTTTTTCATTGCTCAGCCGGCATTCACGCATCTGTCATTTAGTGCTGCGTTTGCGTTGTTCACCTTCACGGAATATGTTCGCTACTTTGCGATCTATCCATTTGGTGCAACGGTTCATCTGTTCATGAATGAATTTTTGGACCACCGCGATCGGGGAACTGCGATTTTGAGTCACTTTTATCTTCTCACGGGATGTGCGGGTTCTGTGTGGCTTGAAGGGTTCGTTTTGTTATTATCATCGGATGCGCGGATGCTGATATGCGCCTATTGGCCAGGCCATCGAAACTACTGCAGTTCACAGGAATCCTGACCCTGGGGGTGGGAGATGCTTTGGTAAGTTGTTTGTCCACGGTACGTCAGAGTTGGAGAGTTTGTTCTAATCGGGTGGACAGGCCTCGATTGTGGGGAAACGAATTGGATTCCATCGGTGGTCACCGACGACGCCAAAAACCTTGGAAGGCAGCGTTGCGTTCACGGCGTCGATTGTAGCTAGCGCGTGGCTTCTCCGCCTAATTGGAATCGTCGAACCTTTTTCGGTTAGTTTTTGGCGCTCATGACGTGTACCTTTTCTGACAAGTGGCTGGTTTACAACAGACGATGCGTTATATCCTAGTGGTTGCGTTTTCGTCTGCGCTAGAGGCATTGTCAGACCAGAACGATAACCTGACTCTACCGCTGTTTATGTGGAGTTTGCTAGTAGTAGCTAATGTTGAGCTTTAGAAGATTATATGAATATAGAATACCATTAGAGGATGTTGGAGGATTGTAAGGATAAGTGAGCAGCCATAAGGAGTGGCGTAGATACTAAACAGGACTCGCAGCAAGGGGTACAAGCTGATGATGTCATATATCGCACGGTTTCGGGAGAGGCCGAAACTTGGGGGATGGAGGTGGAGCAAGATACAAGCAAGCCTGGTTGAATGCGGTGTGTCTCCTGTCATACTCTAAATCGCTCACCCCTACCTCCTTGTCATTAACTCCCATGTTCATCTCCCATTTCTGACCCTTTTATCACTCCTGGTCTCGTTGAGCTCAAAAACAGAGCCACAGAATATGCCTGAACTATCTCACCATTCAGCGTCTCATCCATTGCCTGGTAATCCAAATCAGTCTGGTGCCACCGGGCCCAATAAAAGACTGCCTACGCGTTCTTCATCCCATCCATCCAGCACCCCGTCAAAAGGGAAGTTATCGCTTATCCCGTCTATCAGTTCGCGCTGGCTAGTGTCAGACGATGAACAGCTCATACATGACCCGATGCATACCAAGTTACAAGATACATTTAGTCATATCCAGCCCGCTGGAGGATGCGAATCAGACATCGGCCTCGGTCCGTTTGTTAGACATTGTCTGTGCCCCGGTTTCTCACCCGCTCTGCTTCTCAAATTTTAGGTACACTACCCTCTCCCTTTGACACCGACGATGAAATTTCCCCGACAACTTCTGACGGCCCTCTGACAACGATGCACTCCGAGTATGATTGGTCTACCTTTATAAATGCATATGCCAATGGTCAATGGGATCCTCACCGTACCCCGACTCCCCCACGATCCTGCCAACCTTCGACTAGTGGGTTTTCACTCTCGTCTGATGTCCCAGGACCGTCTACAATAATCCATGACGCCGATGTTCCAGTTCGCTCGAGGCCTGACGTTATACATATGCACTCTGATCCTCAGCACATACCACATCACTCGCTGACGGGGGCAGGCCCATTGAGACCTCCTCCAGCACCACCCCGTTCTACGACGTCTACCATTTCAATTTCCCCGTCGAATTCTCTCAGACGATTTCGGCCTGCAGCGCCTCCCAATCTTCCGATGCCACCCCACAGGATGCGGAGCTCTTTCTCCACTTGTTCTGCCCCGTTGCCATCTCCCGGAGAGGCGGTGAATACGGCGCCAAGTAATACGCAGTTGAACTCCGAGGCTCAAACAACGGCTGCTACGCTTCGATGGGCAGCAGCCCGCGTGGACATATCACCACTGGCGTTACCATCGCCGGAGCATGAGCTCACCGATCCGATGCGTGGGTATATGGCTGCACTCCCCGGTGCACACTCAGGAGGTGGAGGTGGAGGTGGAGATGTAGGTTCGGTTCACCCCGCCACACCAGGCGTAACGCGCAAGCCACGTTTAGGAAGCTTCTGGCAGGGTACGATTGATGTCGAAGATAACCCGCTACAGGAGAATTTGCTGTTGGCTTCTTCACATTCTGACACAGTCCCTGAGCTCAATGTCACGAAATGTTCCCCAATTCAGCGGACACGCCCAGTGTCTTTTCCAACCACGCTGTTTGAGAGCCCCGAACATTTAGCTGCTGCGTCGGTTCCCGTGCCCAAAGCTAATGGCGATGCGGAGTCACCATCGAACGATTATTTTGGCCACACTGTCGCTCAAGGAGACTGTCCATCGGGTGTTTGCAATGGCGAAGCACATTCGGTTGTGGATTCTACTTTTACGCCTAATTCAGACTCGGGGTCGTCGTTGGTTCCTGCCCTTCCGAGGCGCGTATGCCTGACGCGACAGACGTCATCGCCCCTTCCAGAAGCGTCACCTCGCGAGCCTAAACTCATAGGAGGACGAGTGGCGTCGGAAAGCATCACGAGCATACGGGCCAATCGAGCTGCCAAGGAGGAGCAGATGTTCAACGACTTGGGGTATCTCGCTCCGCCTAATCCTCCTGATGAACTTGAGCGGAGGAGAGCATTATACAAGTTTGTCCATTTTCGTCTTCGTCTTGGATCTGTTGACGCTAAACATCAATTCAGGTTTAACATCTGGAACACTGGGCCTGACCTCAACTTTGATCGCATAGCGCACCTTGCGAAGCTGGTGTTTAATGCTAAAGGCGTGGTGATCTCGTTAATCGATGGCAATGAACAGTGAGTAACGCTCAACTGAGTGAGAATTCCCATCTCAATTCTATCTTACCTTAGGTGGTACAAGTCCGAATGTGAGTCCTTTCCTTAACGTGGATACTCGCTGGCCAATTCTCGTTTACGTAGGGGGTATTCAAGCAACTACCTTTGCGCGTGCGCACTCTATTTGTGCGCATGCTATCCTCCACCGGTGCGTTAGCATAGCCCATTTGCGGACGGCTAAGGTTCATTTAATTCATTTCAGGGGCGATGAGCCTATGATTGTTCTCGATACCCATAAAGATTGGCGCTTTGCGAAAAACGTATGTCCACACTGTCATTTATTAAAGTTTTGGCAGTATGGTTAAGATTTAATCTTCTCACCTGATACTTAGCCGTCTGTGACTGGTGCGCCACATATTCGGTTCTATGCTGGTGCCCCCCTTAGGACCGCTGATGGTTTCAATATCGGAGCGTAAGTTGATCTTGTTGACTGTGATCCCCGCTTTACTCACATGACATCATTACCAACCACGCTGTATTCTCTTTTGTCTAGCCTGGCTGTCATTTCGGACACTCCCCGTGAGGACTTCTCACCTAGGCAGAAGCATACCTTGAAAGAGTTTGCGGTGCGCCATTTTTAGTTACTGGGGTCTTGACTTACTTGACGCGCTTGCATGCGCAGGCCATTGCCATGCGGGAGATGGAGCTTTGGCGAGACAAGGTTTGCGTTTGCTTAGGGCCAAGCCTCCTACCCTGGATAAATCCGCTAATAACAATTATGATTCCTTTTCAGATTCAACTGCGTATTCGCGACCGCATACAGAATTCGGTGAGATTTTCCATCGCCGTCTCCTTGCTGTAATTGATAGAAATATGCGCTATACCAGATGGAACAGTTTAGCCGCGAGTGCCTCGAGATTGATACGGAGCAGTACCATGAGGCTCCAGGCCCAAAGGGCCTTATTTCCGGCTCGTCAATGGACAAGGTTTACGACCGCGCTTCGAAGCTTGTAAAGCGAACGCTGGATGTAGAGGGCGTCATCGTTATGGATGTCTCGCACTATGAGGTGCTCGAGTCCATGAACGCGGAGGGCACTGTCTCGGTGAATATGCATTTTGGCGACCCCAATATGCAGGCGACGAGGCGACAGCTGTCCGCGGAGGAGTATCAGCAGCTCACCGCATTCTTTGCGAAATATCCGGATGGAAAGATTAGTGAGGGGATTGTGCCACCGAGCTTTAGGCCTTTTTTGCCGACTCATATACAATATGCGTTGAGTGGGTTGGATGTTCTTGTATCGCGTTGGGGTGGCGTGCTGATTAGGTTTGTCCATAGCTGTTCCGATTTTCAACATCGACAAGAGGCCATTTGCGCTCTTGTGTGCGTATAATGGTACAAATCAGACTAAGCGTTATGTAAGGGTGGAAGCTTCCAAGTCTTTGGAGCTTTGTTATTGACCAGATGCTTTCAGCTGGAAGGTCATGAGTTATCGTACTTGCGAGCGATAGGTATGCATGCCTCGTATCCTTAATATGTCGTGGACGCTGAATAAGTTGAATGTAAGGCGTTATCATTTTGTCCGCCGTCTTGAAGCGCCGAATGATTCTCGCTGACAAGGCGAAGAGTCTATTCATCTCAAAGTATGTTATGTTTTACGTCTCAAAGCTGAAACTTACACATCGCCCGTCGAAGCATATCTCACGAACTTCGTACACCGCTACATGGAGTCAGTGCATTCATTTTGTTTTGCTTTTTAGAATAGATACTGAATTGGATATCAGATTTTAGCGGCTGCTGAACTGCTTGGTGACAGTCAATTAACCCATTCGCAGTTGTCATTTCTGCAGACGGTTCAAGCATGCGGGACGTCTCTCGTTGAAACCGTCAACCATGTTCTGGACTTCACGAAGCTTAGTGGGAACTCGAAAGCTGGAGGCGTGGAGAATGTCATCAATCCGTCTAAGTGAGTTGACCATTGTTTCTAACTGGCGATGTTTCTTATGATCTGTCTAGGGTTGATCTGATACAACTCGTGGAAGAGGCTGTTGACGGGTCGTGGATTGGTTATCGTGCGCGCTCAGCTATCGTGGGGGATTCTGCGATTGGGAGCGTCTATTCCCCACCCAAGGACTCGTCTGGAGTGTCAATGCCACCGCGTTCCTCGGCGTCGGTAGAGACAGTAATCGATATTGGACTTAGGCGAGAGGTAGCTCTCATTCTTGCCTGTTATTGATTTTGATATTGACGAGGGAATCTGCTAGGGTTGGATACTCAAGTGTGAGAAAGGAGGGATACGTAGGGTTTTGATGAACCTTTTCGGGAACAGCTTGAAGTTTACTTCCGTATGTTGGGATTACGGTCAATTTGCAATGCTGCGTCTGACGGTCATATCATTAGCATGGTTTTGTTCATGTCATGCTCCGAGAGCTTCCTCTCTCCGACACTGATCCAGCCGACAAAGTCAAAGTCGAGCTTTCTGTAGTGGATACTGGGAAGGGCATCAGTCAGAACTTCCTCAAGGTAAATTTCTTGTTTAAGAGATTGGGAAAAGGAGGTACTTACGCGCATAATGCCAAATATTCAGAACCAACTGTTTCATCCATTTTCTCAAGAAAACCCTTTGCAAACCGGTACTGGTTTGGGATTGGCGATAGTCAATAGTATTGTCACATCCGAGAGTGTTGGTGGCAAGGTTGACGTTTGGAGCGAGGAGGGGAGTGGAACAGAGATAAAAGTCACTTTCTTCGCCGAGAAGGTTGAAGAGCCTGTCCAAACACCGATAATGGAGCCCTTCAAGCAGGAGGATTCCGTCAAACTTCCTATTGTATCTCTTGTTGGATTTGATGAACCACGCGAGGGTACGCAACTGCTCAAAAAGGTCTTGCAGAGCATGCTTTCGACGTGGTGGGGACTCAAAATGCGTCCTGGTTCAGACGATGGTGACATCGTCATTGTGAATGAAGACGTCAGCCTTATCCTCGAAGCCACCCGCATGCGGGACATCAGCCGATCTTTCATTATCATTACCTCATCCCGTGGAAGTGCTACCGTCATGGATGCAGCTGCAAATCATGAGCTGATAGGTGGCTTCTGTCGCACTCTATTCAAGCCGTATGGGCCAATACGCCTGCGTGGTCTTCTCAGATTATGTTTACATGCACACCAGATCAAAATGGTGCCAAAGCCCGCAGCTACTCCACAACCGAATCGCGTGGTTCCTCTACCTCCACCTATGGAAGAAAGGGAACGTAATGTCTCGGGATCGTCTACCTTCCCTCGTCGGAGATCGGACGAAACCCAATATAAAGGACCTACCAAACCACCGATGGCTGTGCGATCAACGTCCGTACTTGCTCTCTCATCGGCCTGGAAGGGTGGGAATGAAAGACAAGATCGGGAGGGCAGCGGGGATGCAGAAAAAACCATATCTGTTGGCCCTGGAGGATCCCTTTTAAGGTCTTCAATTGGTGTGCCGCGATCACCTGAACGTCGTTTCCGAGTTTTGGTCGTCGAAGATAACAGCATTTTGAGAAATCTACTGTCAGTCGAGTCATTTCTTCATGTTCAAGTTTTGTTACTCATCTCTATCTCTGCAGCATCAAATGGCTTTCCCAAAAGGTGTGTAAGACGTTGCTCGAAAATGTGGACTCTATGAATTAACGAGCTGGTAATGCAGGGGTATGATTTCTGCTCTGCTGTCGATGGACGCGATGGGGTGAATACCTTTGAGAAGCAGAGTCCGTTCGAGTACGTGTTTTTTTGTCCTTCCTAGACTGTTCTTATCGAAACGATTTAAGCGTGGTGCTCCTCGACCTTTCTATGCCAAACCTTGATGGTATGTGTAGCGCAACATCCTTCGAACATTTATCTTATCCTTTTCGTCTGTAGGTGTCGCCGCGACTGCTGAGATCCGTGCTATCGAGTCGAAGCGCGCTAGTGCGGAAGATGCAACGGCTCAAGCGTCAAGTACGGTCCGTATTTTGGCATTGACGGGCATGTCTTCTTTGGAAGACAAACGTCGGGCTTTCCAGGCGGGTGTCGACGGCTAGTGAGTAAATTGCCTGTTGTTAAATCTAATAGGTTTGAATCCCGAATTTTCAGTCTTGTAAAACCTGTCGCATTCAAGACTCTGGACGAAATGTTCCACAAAATGGGCATCGTGTAAAATCTGCGGCCATGCCTTTCGATTCTCTTTCATTGTACTTCCGCCTCTGATAGGCTCGCACCTCACACCTGGACTCGTATTGTTATTTGGGACATACATCATCTCTACGCTATATCTAGCATCTCTTGATGCTTATGCTTTTCCAGTCTATATGATATTGTAAATCGTGTACAAATGCCTTTTTGTTTCTCATGTCCCTTATATTCACCTTCCTGTAGCAATGTATTATATCGCATCACCTCCTAGACTTATTTATATATTTTCTTTGCTTTCCTAGAAGATCCAGCGAACATCGTGTTGTCTAAAACTATATATAAAGGAGGATGTAGATCGAAGTTTGCAATAACAATAGCGAGGCGGTGGACTTTTTTACAGCATCAAGGACGTCCTTTTCTACAAATACAACTTGGTCTCATCCTTCTCCTCGCCTTATCATGGCATTCGTTATATACAAAAGAATAGATGGAGCGATTAGGCCTTGTCAGCGGCCTTGCTGTCCTCGTTCTCCTGGCGGTGCTGCTGGAGCAGGCGATCCAGTGCCTCCTTCTGTCCAACGGCCAGCTCGCCGCTCTGGATGCCGGAGTGGTACACACGTAGGAGGGAGTCGACGTCGTCCATGGACTGCGTGCGCACGTCGGCGAGCTCCTTGATCTTGTTCGTCGCGTCCTTGATCTCGTCGTCGCTGAGCTTAAGTCCGAGCTGCTCGACGCGGGACTTGACGGCGTTCCAGCCGGTTAGGCGGTGTCTGTTTTTAGTTGGTTAGGGTTGAGGATGGGATGTGAAGGAAGAGAGGCTGGACTGACCCGATGGAGACGTAACGCGTGAGACCAAAGTCTTCAGGCTTGAGAATTTCGTAGGTGCTGGGGTTGTTGAGGATGGCCTTGGCGTGGATGCCGGCCTTGTGGGTGAACGCACAGTATCCACTGAAAAGAGGATATTAGTGAGATAGAGACGTGAAGGTTGCAAGGAAGCTGCACGAACGTGATAGGGTTCATGAAGGGGATGTTGACCTCGACGGCCTCGGCGACAAGGTTCTCAATCTCACGGAGCATGGAGAGGTTGTACTTGGACTTGACGTATTCGGGATTGGCGGCGTAGAGGCAGGCAATGAGGCCACCGAGAGGAGTGATACCAACACGCTCACCGATACCAAGGACGGCTGGATTCGATTCGCTGTGAGATTGATATCTTTGCACGATCGGGGACATGACTTACAGGTATCGATGTGTGTAGCACCAGCTTCGAGGGCAGTGTAGGCGTTGGCAATAGCTGTTAATTTTACATGAGAATCGGGAGATGATTACGCGTGACCACGAAACATACCCATTCCAGTGTCGTTGTGGAGATGCACCTCGATGTCGCATCCAACAACGCCCCTCAAGGTTCGGACGAGATCGTACACCTGTCTGGGGTTGGCACAACCAACGGTGTCTGCGATACCGACACGGTTGACGCCGATCTTGTCGACGGTTTGGTAGATGGAGAGCAGATCGACGAGGTCGGAGCGGAAAGAGTCTTCAGATGAGAAGCGAACCTCGATTCCCTTGGACTTAACGAACTCGATGACCTCAATGGCGGTCTTGGTGATGTAGGCCATGTCCTTTCCGTGAGAGAATTCACGGAGGAAGGAGGAGGTACCGATGACGACGTCAACACCGTCGACGCCTAGTAGTGTAAAACTATATTTGGCACCATAATTTTGGAATGAACATCAAAGTGCCTTACCAGTCTCGACGGCGATGCGAGCATCGTCCATGTGGCAGCGGATGTGTGTGAGGATCTTGGCCTTCAAGCCGAGCTTGCAGATAGCCTCGCAGTCTGCGCGGGACTGTTCTGAGGCGACGGGGGATGTGAGCTCGATATACTCAACACCAAAGGCATCGAGTGCCTTGGCAATGGCGATCTTGGTCTTGGTGTCGAAGAAAGCATTGGCAAATTGCTCTCCCTCTGTAAATTACGACGAGATCAGACCACATGGGCGATATATACACCCGCGATCGAGACAGGTACATACCTCGGAGAGTGCTCTCGATGATGTTGAAATTTGAGATGTTTGAAAGGAAGTCAGCAGCGCGTGGTGCGTATGGATTCTGCTTGTCCTGTGGCACGTATGGCCTAGGAGCAGTACCACGCTTTCCTGATGATGGCTGGGTGAGAGGAACCTGGACCATCTCTTCGTTGGCGGGGAGGGTGTCTGCGTTCTGATGAGGGCACATTTTTTTGTTTTATGAGGGACGGGAGGAGGAGGTGGTAGTTGTAGACTGTTGCTAATTGAAATCAGTCTTCCTATAAAAGTTTTCGTAAATTTTGAATCTGACTCGGCGTCAAGAGGACATAATCACGTGATCTTATCGGCCGATCATCTTTGGATGCATCAGCTTCTCTGACGTCGTCAATCAATCAATAATTGTGGTCTAGGCACTCAGTTGTAAGTACCGTACCTCTTATGAGTCAACCTCGATAGACTATCTAACATACGGACGATAGTGAGTGAGGTGCAGGCAAAACAGGAAACTCGAGTTAGTCCTAAGGCCTAAGGGTTTAGTAGTGGCGGAACTCTACCTTTTACCACACGAGCTACGTTTTATGCCTCACAAGTTTTCGTTACCTCTTAAGGCTTGTCGTTGCTCTTAACGTCACGTTACATTATGAATCTTGAGGTATTTTAATACAACGAATGACTTGGAATAAACGTGAGCCACAGCAGGGCACGGGGGAAACATATTGATCATCATTTGCCAAGGTCGCGAGTATCTATCCTTGATACAGACAGGTGATTCTTGTTCCATTTTCCAACGGCTAGAATACATACAAACATACATCGCCATTCTCGACGAAAGCCCCTACAGGCTACGCTCCGATGGCCTCTGCCACAGGAGCAGCTGCAATGACCTTCTCTTCAACTTTCTTCGTGACCTTGACTTCTGTAGCAGCCTTTGCATCCGTAGCCGCCGGGTGCTCGAGCTTTGCCTTCTTTTTCTTCTTAAGAAAGGCTAAATAAAAATGTCAGGCCAAGCCCGCCTATGTTGTTGGTTGGAAAACACTTACCGGCAGATACTGCGTTTTTGACATTCTCAGTGAGTTCCCTACTCTGTTCGAGGAACTCTGTATCGTCAAACCGGTGCTTTGTTCCAGCTAGAACAGGCGGTTGCTCTGTCGCGCTTCGAGATGATTCCCCCGGCTTGTTATTGGTGTCCTTTGATGGGATGATACCAAGTTTGCGCTCGAGCGCCTCGAGCTTGGCTTTTTGTGCTGCGGCTTTTGCAGCCACTCTCTCAGGCTCAGATTCAAGGTATTCAGCCAGTCTAAGGTACGAATAATTCTTTAGGACAATGCTTAAAAGTGGAATGGTAATAGAACATACTTTTTGGCCTCCTTGATTGTGCTCAACCGCCTGCCGCTAAGATCCCTGCATGAGTCATTGTTGCTTGTCTTTTGACTACTCATACGGCCTCCAGCGGCCCTCAGTTGAGACCCGAAGCCACCCTTTCCACCAATGAGCCGCGGCGTCAATCGAAGCGAAACAAAGTTGCGCGCTGAGCCTGCATTGCTATCCGCATCTGCATGTAGAGAGGAAACTGTGGCATCTGGAGGTATCTCACGGCCCCTATGTGTGGAAAGGACGAAACGAGAGGAGTCGCTGAGTGGGAGGTCGCGATAGCGTTCTTGGAGGATGGATGGGACTGCAGATACGAGTGTTGACGAGGGAATAGATAGGGTCAAGGATGGGAATGGCGAAAATGTTTGAATGAGGATAGACGTTGAAATGGAGGTGGCCATGGTGAACGATGAGGAAGACGAGTGTGGCACAGCGGAACTGGGCTTATACTTGTTTGGCAACGGCTTCCGAAATCAGCAGCTTAGTTCGTAACGCTCGCTTCAATTCAGTACCTTCCTTGTCAATGGTCGCGTTAATGGGAAGCTTGCAGTCCTCGCCTCTTGTCTGAAAAGATTTGAATTTCAACATTGAACCTGGGTCAGCGTCAACCCTCCTTGGTTAGCTTGCATCTTTTGGGTGTCCATCGGTGTCGCCCGGACTGACTTTGTTTTGCCGCCTATATTCCATCCTGCGACCATCCAAAATCTGATTCTTTGCCACTTGGAGAGAGTACAAATCCTCTATCCAAATTATGCTCGGAGTTCCGTGCCCTGGGTAGCCTGCGCCGTGCGGTTCTTATTTTTTACGACCATCAAATTAGACTTGGAAATCTTCATCAAGGCGTTGGATTTGATTGTTGATCCCAGATGATGCAACGAAATGAGCTCCTGGAGGCTGTGATGGATGATGAAACACTTGGCGGCACATGGAAAGGTATATAAAGATGCCTCCAGGCTAGGTGATTCCTCAGATTTGATATCTCATCCGCCCCCTCACCGTTGAACGGTCGTTTTCGTACACCTCTCGAATTATCAATATGATGTTCCGTGCCCTCACCGTTGCTGCCCTGGCTGGCTATGTTTCTGCAACCTCGTACGTCCCCATAGTCTCCACGGTTTTCCCTTTTTCAGTGAAGCTCACGAGACACTTGTACATGTAGATATTCGATTGGATGTATGTCTACACTCTTGGCAATTGGACAGAATGCGGACGCCCGTGCGTGCATAAAGCCTTCATCGCTCCTCCCAGTCCTTGTAGGAATGGGTAATGGCCCCGAGTCGATCGTCGGTTACCTTGATACATGGCTCGGGGATATGTGTGCTGCTCCGGCATGCAGTGACGCTACCCTCTCTGCGGTTATTACCAACCTCACTAACAGCTGCTCGGATGAATTCGGTCTCGACTCGTCTTCCATGCAACAGACCATTTCGTCCTTCCAGGCTGGGTACCAGACCTATCGGGATGTTGCGTGCTTGAGAGAGTAAGTGTTTTTCTTGTGTTCTGCTGTAAATGAGCTGAGAACTGATGATTATGGGTGTTTGTAGTACCAACAGCAGTGATATCAACTGTGTCACTGGGACACTCAGGAATATCGAGGCGATTACTGGTGCTATGAGCTTGAACGATACAGACCTCACTTCGATCTCCTCTGTCGCCACGAAGGGGTTCCCATCGAGTGTCGTGTGCACCAACTGCATGAAGGGCGCATACACTATCATCAATCAGAATCTACCGGGCACTATCGCGTCTAACGTCACCAGCTACGTAACCGGCCTCTGTGGTGCATCGTTCGCTAGTGAGTGACGTCCGGTTTTCGAGCTGCTGAACTTTGAGCTAATTTCGTTCCAGATGGCGGTATCCCTCCTGGTCTCGTCGAAACTGCGTACAATGCGTCGGCCGTCTCCACTTCCACTAGCACCTCAGCGGCCCCCGTGTATACCTCGACGTCGACATCGACACCCTCGCCCACCGCCACCCCAATAGCGAACTACAGCAATGGTGCCTTGAGCCATGCCTCGGTGTTGTCTTCCGGTGCAGTCTTGGCGCTTTCTGGAATCGTGGCGTTGTTCGTTGGGTTCGTGTAAGGATGGATGCTTTGGTGATTTTCTGTGTGTCGGGAGTGTTATAGGGTACCTACTGCACAAATTGGAAATATTCCAATCTCGAAATCTGAATTTGAGAGGCTAAATGCCCTCGGGGACCTAAGCTCATCATGATCCACTAGGTTGATATCTGTAGCTTTTCTAGGTCTCAATTTAGACACTACCTACAGTCGTACGCCTAAGCCCATTGTGGTAGTGGGAAGTGAGGGACTCGTGAAATGAGAGAGAAGACGGATTGGGAAAGACCACTTCCGCAATTGGAAATTTGTAGAATGAGAGGAGGAGGACGAATTAGGAAGGAGTAAAAGACAAACCTTAAATAAGTGAGACATTGTAGTAGTATAAAAGGCGCGAAAGAGCGTACGAAATAGCATTCCACTCTTGAACTCTAACCCCCACCATCTCTCTCTCCTCTCGAGTCTTAACGCTCGTCTTCATCTTTACTCTGGTAGACTCTGAGATTGCTTGGTGCTCGTTGATCGATTGACCGTTTGCTACCGCGTTTGCTTGGCTTATTGATCGATTGACTGACTGATCCCGTGGCTGTGTTTCCAGATCAGACACCATACATACTAGGCTAAGCTGTACTCGTCGTCTGTTGTTGTCTCGTTGCTACTACACGGTGTTTATACGCTGTGCTAGTGTGCCGGTCTTCTATCAGTAGGCGGTCTCCTCTCCCACACCATGTTAAGTGGATTGACTAAACACGAAATCATACATAGTAGTCATCTAACGTACATTGCGTACTGTACCTTGTCTAGATTTCCGGGAGCCCGTGAGGTAAAAGTTGCCACTCCAAGAAAGCCCGTAAATAACCCCTCCTGTTGACACATCTATGTCACCCACACTGCACATTCCTTCCACTCATGTTCCTTTGTTCAGTTGCCATTGGAGTTTCAGCTACGTCTTCGCTTCCTCCTGCCGCAACCGTTGCTAGTTCCAGTCTTGCATTTAACTGGTCAGTGGTTCATCCGATCGTCGTGGTGGCCATCCTGTAGTACGAGGCAGCAGGTTCAATCCGACGTAGAGGGATCGAGGGATCCAACCGTGCCGGAATGGTTCGGCCCATGGCCACCAACACTTCCAAAGTTCAATCCAGCAACGAAGAGCCACGCCGCAGCCATCATAAGCGCAAGAGGACAGGGTAGTCTGAGCCAGCTCTCGCTGCCAAACGATCTTCTAAACAACGTTATAGGTTCCATATTAAAATCGTTGATTCTGACCAGAACGACGCAGAAGGCTAATGAACAATGGGGCAGACTTGATGTTGGATGGGATCATCGTTAACTCAGTAGTCTGGGCATCGTCCGTGGCCATCGTCCGTGGCCATCGACATGGACAAAGACGGGAGTGAAGGAAATCGCAAAAAAGAGCCATAGTGCTTTGGCCAGGTTCAGCATGATATGATATTGGGATACAAGGTGTTGGATGGCGGAGATGGTTGAAAAGAAGAATGGATACGCCACTGATGAAGTAGAGTGAAGGTCAAAAACCAACGGCGGGGATCGAACCCGCAACCTTCGCCTTAGCACTTAATGGGTTGTTAACCCCATTAGGAAATAGGAAAGCGACGCTCTGCCATTGAGCCACGCTGGCTGTGGCTTAATGGGAATAGATACTAATGAAGACTCAACGCGACCTTTTACCATTTGAGCCACACAAATTGATCAAATCTCTCCGAATTCCGATCCGCTGAGCCCTTGCTTCCCCCCATAGATGACGTTCGTCAAAAGTCCAGAAGAACGCGTTGCTCACGCGTCCGCCTCGTCAGAACACGAGGAATATCAATATTTGCAGCTAATTCGACGCGTTCTCGACACTGGTGAAGTACGACCAGACCGTACTGGCACTGGCACCATCTCCATCTTTGCACCGCCATCCTTCCGCTTTTCCCTTTCCAACTCGACATTACCGCTTCTCACAACAAAGCGCACGTTCCAGCGCGGTATCATAGAAGAACTTTTGTGGTTCGTTCATGGTTCGACAGACTCTACGCTCCTTTCGAAAAAGGGCGTCAAGATCTGGGATGGAAACGGCTCGCGCGCGTTTTTGGACGGCAGGGGGCTACAACATCGTCGGGAAGGCGATCTAGGTCCTGTATACGGATTTCAGTGGCGACATTTTGGTGCTGAATACGTGGATTGTGACAAGGATTACTCTGGCGAGGGTGTTGATCAGCTGAAAGAATGCATAAAGAAAATCAAGGAAAACCCGACAGATAGGCGAATTATACTCAGCGCTTGGAATCCCAAAGGTCCGTGTCCAATGTAGTGTTTATCGCTACGCATCTGATAAAGTTCTTTACAGATATCCCACAGATGGCCCTTCCCCCGTGCCATATGATCTGCCAATTCTACGTTCATCTCCCACCATCCACAACGCCAGAGGCCAAACCGAAACTCTCCTGTCTCATGTACCAACGCTCTGCTGACCTGGGTCTTGGCATACCCTTCAACATCGCTTCGTACGCGCTTTTAACGCATATGATTGCGCAAGTCACTGGTACCGAGGCTCACGAGTTGATCATTCAACTCGGAGATGCGCATGTGTACCGCGACCATGTAGAGGCACTTGAGGAACAGCTCAAGCGAGAGCCTAAACCGTTCCCCAAGCTTCGATGGGCAAGAGAGGGGATAGATGATATCGAGGAGTTTACTTATACCGATTTCGTGATCGAGGGCTACGAGTCTCACCCAGCGATTGCGATGAAGATGAGCGTTTAATTGATTCCCAGATTCTTTAGCAATGTATTCCAATATCCCGTAGAGTTACTAGTTCTGTATGCTGGCACGCACCACCTTGTATAAAATGACATCACGTGAATTGACGCCCATGATGAAAGCTACGAAACATGGACTCCATCTGTGACCACCACCTTGTCGAACTGGGCTCTGCGCGCCATGGACAACGTTCGAGAGCTTTTTTCTACCATTTCTCCTGCATACCAGTGGCCTGCACAGTTCTGCGCGACTACGACGGTCGTGACATGGGTCGCGTCTCTCATCACTTCTAATGTTTCTCAAGTCGATCGCCTCTGGACGTTCCTACCCTTCATATACTCTGCATATTATGCTCTCTTACCGTTATGGCCACAGGAGCCTCTATTTTTCCTATGCCCTTTCACACCAAAGAGTCTTGGTTGGGCAACAGCGAGAGATTTTAGCCCAAGGGCGCTTCTGATGCTTGGGCTCATCTTCACATGGATGATACGGTATGGTTTTGTTTTCTTGGCTCCATATATCGCTGACAGAAGCCTCTTAGGTTATCGTACAATACTTATCGCCGCGGGCTTTTCAAACTGTAGGTCTTCCTCTGTTCATCTCTCGCCGTGCCTCATTTGTTGCAGACAGGACGAAGACTATCGCTGGGCTGTCCTGCGCACCAAAGTCCCTGCATGGTTCTTCCAAGTCATCAACCTTACATTCATCGCTGCCACTCAAAACGTCCTCTTACTACTCCTTGGCATACCTGCAAGAATCGCATCTACCCTTCAGCCGCACAACGCGCTCGCTCCCTCAGATTATATGCTGGCTGCACTAGCACTGGTTGACCTGGCTTTTGAATTTACCGCTGACAATCAGCAATGGGCGTTTCATCAGTTCAAGCATGCGTACCTATCTGCTGAGAAGGGAAAGAAGTCTGACGCCAAGCCATATAACAAAAACGAGCAATGGCTGGGTGCTGGATTGGATTTTATTCCAGCAGATGCGAAGCGCGGATTCATTACACGCGGTCTCTGGGCCTATTCGCGCCATCCCAATTTCCTCTGCGAGCAGTCCTTCTGGGTACGTACCTCTTCCTTTCTACACACTCTCATCGTAACAAAATTCAAACAGTGGATAGTCACATTTATCCCCCTCCTTTCCCCTTCCCCTCCGCACCTTCACTTCAACACCTCTTTTTCCATACACCTCATCCCCTCCCTCACCGCCATCCGCCAGGACTTCCCGAACGCGCTCTACCCCTTGTTAACTCACTTTTCGACTCCCATGGCCGACATTGCACCTGCTCTCGCACTTTCATTACTCTTCTACTCTTCCACCTTGTTCACGGAGTCAATCAGCGCGAGCAAGTATCCGAAGGAGTACAAGGCGTACCAGAAGCGCGTGGGCATGTTTAGCCCGCTTCATACGCTCGAGAAGGGAATCATGCTTTCTCTCCGTGGGCGCAAGGCCGAGACAGAGCAACTGGTGTGGGGAGAAGGGGAGAAGGGGAAAACGGAGTAGGCTTGCTATGAAATTTTTGCATGGACGGATAATCAGTTTTTTTTGCATGTGTAGTGAATGTGTATTCCATTGAACATTTCGCAAGCTCAGGAAACGATCTCGTTGTCTACTGCACGGAATTTGTTGTCGTCAACTTACATTCTCACCTTTCATATCATTTAAAACAGATAGAAGTATGGCAGGTGTTTATACAGTAGTGATGTACAGATTACATGGAGCGTATCGACGTGTTTGGTAGTGCAATAGACTAAGGTAGCAGGGGATTGTGAATGAGTGAGTATATCAGACGGATTGAACGCATATGGAGTTGAGAGATTAAGGGACAGCTCCGATCCGCAAGCCATCCTGTTATCGCGGGAGAATACAAGGTGCAGTCGTCAGTTGGGCCCCATAATGACCACTGCCGGGGGGAGGGAGAGGACTTACAGAGTCCAAAGAATCGGCCTCAGGGCGTCCTCATGCGAGCGTTATTTAAAACCACTACAGAAAATATGAGCCTTCGCCCGTGCAAACTAATCAACCGCACTTACACCGGGAATAATGGGCAGTTGTGCGTAAAAGGTGGACGAGTCGCTGAACCGGCTATCTGTCGAGCCGCGGCGCGGGCTTCGAGTTGGGGATGTCGATGACGGTGTGTATAATGTGGCAGAATTGGATATATTTGTTGTAACGAGGGAGAGTGGTGGTGGGCCGCTAGTCGATGGTGATGGCGGTGGAGGTGAAGCAGTATTCTTCCTCTCCTTTGAAGAGCCTTTGAACAAGAGCTTTAGGCGACGAGGTATGAGCTGCATTTCTGAGAGGTTGGTAATGGGGTTCCAAGAAGGATGGGGCAGAGCATTGGCATCACAGAGGGATCTTATACTTATGTACATACTCCTGAGCCGAAGAAGCAGGACCGGTCTAGTTCAATGCGAGCCTTGAGGCTTATTTACTTTGTTGATTGACGGACCCGAAATGGGTGAACCTTCGTGGACCCAAGGCATGTGAACAACTTTAATCCACCCAGATGGGTTCCCAACAGCAACAGATAGGGTCTAGGGGGTAGTAGAATCTCGCATATAGCCTCAGATGATCTATCCAGAAGAGAATCAGACTGGGTTTATTTTATGCAAGCCTCCTGATAATCGCGGGCGGTGAGATAACTTCGCAAGTATATATTCTCTTTACAAGGCAGCACAGAAGCACACCAGCTATTCAGTCAACCGCTTCTCACCGAAATGAGCTCATGGCCAGTGACATTGTTTCAGAAATAATGAAAAGGGCTGCTTTATCCAGTAGTGGCGTTAAAATGGGTTGCGGACAATTGTGGGATCGGATACGGCGCAGAGAGCTGAGAGCTGCCATATCAATACATGTTCTGGGTTCCATAGGGTTCAGCCAAGCCTTTGTTGAAAATTTTAGAAGGGATATACGTAGGCCTTGTGAGTGATATTAGAGAAGCCTTGATTTGAACTCCGCCCGCCGACTTGTTCACTTCTCTCTCAAACTCGCTGCGTTTGTTTCAAGCGATCCGATCTTCATTTATTCTCAGCGTATCAGCGCTGTGCTATATATTATTGCTCTAATATCATTGATGATCCTGGCGCGTTTTTCATCTTTCGAAGGGCTGACTATTAAATTCTTAGAACCATGAGTCACGGTCCTGCAAGGCTCACCTGGGGATGCGTTCACGATTACGCTCTTTGCTCATCTTGTCCTGTGTTCTCTATCTCCGGAGCTCTGCGTTCATGGTTTGAATCACACAAAGTGTCTCGAGGCCCCTTCACCAGCGAACTACATGCACTCGATCTGTACCGTAGTGCGAACCATCATGCGTGTCTTTATGGGTAGTGAAACCGTTACCACGGACGGCTCACAAAATACAGAATCAAGCTTGGGTATTCAGGTCAAGTTCCTCTGTGGCTTTGCCTCTGAAAGTGAAATACTTGTCCCGAAATCACCATCACGAGATTGCGCAACTTCAGTGTTATCTTTAAAGACACGGCATGCTGTCACGAAACTCGAACCTAGAGAGGCTTCCTCCGAGATTCGTGGCACGAAGGCTCGTTTCCTTGTGAAACAAAGCATCAATGTGACAATGGTCTATAAAAACAACGGTTGAATCCACGCTAGTATTCTGACGCCGCGTGAAAAAATAACTCATAGGCTTCTGAAATCTCACGTCTTGCGCTGCTTCTTCCGACAGTTTCGCAAAGCTGTGCGCATGCGTTCACCTCTGAGCTCATGATATGTCAAGAGTGATCAAAATTGCAGTGACTATTGGCAGGTACTGAACTGTTTGGTTCTCTATGCTCCAAGCAAACTCGTCCATACATGTGCAAATAGAATACACTTCCTTCACGCGCCCGGGCGCGACACAGCCCTTTACATATGTCGCGTTCAAGCACGGCCATTTTGGACGTATATGTCTTGAATTCTATCATCCCTGCTACTCCGTACAATCTTTATTTGATTATCATTCATCGCGTGTTTGGCTATCGCGCTTACTTTGAAGGTAACTGTTGATACACTGTTAAAAATGTCGACAACTTGAACAAATGCCTTTTACAGGAGAACTCGGGAACTGCCACGGAGTCTATCACTTGTATAGACTGGACGAAGTGCTCGATCACGATCTATGAAACAAAATCTCCACTGTCTGCCTCTCCAAACCACTTTGTTTCAGTGGTGCGTTGGAAACCTGCAATCTATCGATTTTTGAGAGCTTGACATCTTGTAACCGCTGTCAAACAACATGAATCGGATTTTCCAGCCTAGCGTCGTCTCATAATAGTACTATTTCTCCTCTATCGATTTTGGCTGGTGCTCAGGAATCGAAAGGACAAAAGCACGATTCACGTCAACAATTTTTGAACCAGTTTATCTCTCTCTTGAGTTATCAGATCGTTGGAACAATCTTGTTCTCTCTCCTGGTCAAATCTTTTGTTGCCTTACTCTGTGATGAGAGCCACCATTGACCACGGGAAAAGTGCAAATCGATCTGGGCAAAGACTCGGCGGATGGCGGTGGATGAATCTTAACGGTAAAATTTCTAACAAGCGGCCTCCTCGAGAAGTCAATGTTTTATCCCAATCACGGTCAAATTTGACGGCTAGCCATTCTTGTAGGGATGGAGGCACTCTACGACCGAAATCAAATAACTCAGAACTCTTGTCTGTACCCATGGTATAAATCCCAAAATACACGCAAGGATCGTAACCAGAAGCTCCATTTCGGCTCTCAGGTCCGTCTATCCTGTGTTAAATTGATACTTTGTTTGTCAAGTCCTTAAAAATGGCATCGAGAGGGGGTATCTAAGAGAGAACAGGGCGATACCTGCCCTTGCAACAATCTATCCCAGCTGGTATTTCCCCACTCAGGCAAGGAGGCAAGGAGTGTTGTCGCTAACACCAAATCCTGGCAGTTTCGTTCCAGTGTAATTTTGATTTATCAAGATGATCTTGCCAAATGTTAACGACCTTATTCTGAGTCCGGATGGCACGTTTTGACGCATATAACTTGACTAAGTCTGTCCCAAGGAGCTGTGAGTGCTTTTTTTCGACTGTAAAACAAAACTAACCGTTGCCTATCGTTGCGAAATGGGGGTGATGAAAGAATGTTTTTAATATGAAATTTTTATCCTTGGTGTCCCAGGGGAGCTAGAGAGTATTCATTTACTCAGAGCTCAGAATAACGTGCAAACAGGAAAGGCGACGAACTCTTTATTGATAAGTATCATCTCCTTTGTAGTAGTAACAGTCTGAGAACACAGTAAAATCTGGGCAAGTGCTATACATTCTTTCAGTCGTCCTGCCAGTGGCAAACAGTGATCCATCCATTCCTCGCTGAGGCAGGCCCATAGCACTTAACGGTAACGGTGGAATTTTTTGATCCACTTTATGGAACTTGTTCTGATGATAGAAGCATACCGGGCTACCTGATGCCCCGATTTCCATAATAATGACACGACAGTATGCCATGGGTTTGACACTGAGCGCCGGTCGGTAGGCCAGTACAAAGAACGTTCCCAGCAGCAGTATGCTGGCACGCCGAGTCACTGACTGATTGTGGCGCCACAGTTTTCTGTAATATTCTATTACAATTTAACGCTCCCGTGAAAGTAATGTCAACGATTTTGTATTTTTTCACCTCCGAGTCATTATCAGTCGATGATTCGCAATAAATACCAAGGCATACCACGACGCCAAAACCACTTGGTCCCTATATCATCACAACTCTAAAAAAACTTAGCAGTTGAGCGTACTTAGGTGTAGGTGGAGAGCGCGTAAAGGCAAAACTTGTGAAAAAATTGCGGGAGTCCATATGTGCGCCAACATACCACAGATTGCAGATTGGATGCACAAGCGGTCACACGGTGCAGGCTGTTCTATACATGCAATGCCTGTTAGAGTTTGAAACACATATGTGTGACAACCTCAAATCAAATCAGACATCATTGTTGTGATAAGATTTTCGAGTCTGGAAGGACAATCCCCATGTAAGTAGATCGCCAGTGCCTCGGAGTTTGGAGATGTGCGAGAACTTAAGCTCTTCTGGAATATGGACTCTACGCTGGAATGCCGGACTTCATACAATTTGCCTGTGTCACCAGGTCTCCAGACTAGCTTCTAGCCGCTAAGCTAGCGTTCATTCAGCACTGGGTTTCTCTCACACGCGATACATGTCCTGCGACGAGCAAGGATTTTCGACATTAGGGTCTAGGTAGGTCCTACTCAGTCAAGTTGACAATGCAGGAATCTAACATCGGGGATAAGATGGTACCTGCCGACTTCCACACGCCTGCTCGGTCTCTACCCAGGACCCAAGTACTGCATCCATCAAAAATTGTTGAGGGGCATCGAGGCCAGGAACTAGACAGTGACGACTTCCCCACGTCAGAGCGTGTTAATGACTAGCACTCATTTTTCAAACATTGCAAATCTAACTCCAAGTCCTCAGCGCTGCAGCAGCTATTTTCGGCAGATAATTTGATGTTTACAATCTACAGCTGGGATTCAAACTTTTTTCGACGCCGCAAACGCGAAACAAGGTATTATATAATTGGTACTATGTATGGCTTGCTGGCGGCCCACCATGCCAATGGGCTCTGACTCGTCCTCAGGCTTCAGCAGCAAATTTTCACGGACCATCAAATGACTTCCCTATGATATGTGCGAGCACCGGGATGCTTGTCAAGTCCGGATGAACGTCCTCTGTAGCCTCCGAAGCTTCTCGACTATGAGGTCCAGCTATTGCGCTTTTTGGAGCAGGTATGAGATTTATTTGTCAGTGTCCCGCGAGCGCTAACGATGAGAGGACCTTCAAGTTACAAGCACAGGGTAATTTTCCATGCAAATATTCCGGAACTGGCTACGGCTGGGCTCAAGGACTTGATCAATGATTCCATTGACAGCGATGTGTTCTGCGAACCTGACAGTGAGCGCTCAGTGGCGCACTCTGAGATGCTTGTCACGGTCGACGGAACTCTAATTACTCCGACCTGATCATCCGCGTGGTGACGGTGGGGTAGGAAGGAAGGAAGGAAGGAAGGTAACCGGCAGCGGTCCACGCATGAACAAGCCGGGTTCCGCATCCGAGCGAGCGCATTCGCGTATCTACGCAAGCCCAGCGGGCACCCCACCCCCAAGGACGCTGTGAGAGCCTCCGACCACTCGTCAGCCGTCTCACGCCCTCAGCGATGGGGCGCACACCCCAGACCCAGACGCCAGCCAGATGCAACGCACTATATTGCCGACGCGGTAGGTAGCAACTAGGTACACGGGGCGTTATAGATACTACTACTGTTGTACATCTGAAATACATCGTGCGTTAAGCGTCCTAGTGCCCCAACGTAGTCCTTGGAAGCCACCGGCTCTAGCAGGGCGTCCTCGGGGTCCATCGACTCCCAAGGCTGCTCGCCCACCGCCTGCTCCCCTAAGATACGCCAGAACCTCTCCCGGCACTCAAGCAGATCCCTGGACTGTCGTCATCCCAGCAGTGCGTGCGCCTCGTCCTCGACGGCGTCTTCGCAGAACCTGCATAGCTGGCGCTCCCTGTCTATCCCCCGTGCCTCAGCTTCTCGACGGCGAAGCAGTGGTTGGAGAAGAGCAGTCTCGTGAGCGCTACACGGTGAGCAGGAGTCCGCACTGAGAGGTAATGTCGTATTGCCAGGACCTTCTGGCCGGACGGGGCGAGCACGTATGAGGTCAGAGGTATAACCGCGGCAAGGTGTTCACCACCGTCTGGAGACCTGATTCGCACTAGCTCAGCACGTCCGGTCTCCGTGTGCAGTGGTGCCAGTGCACACCGCAGTACCAACCCCAGTAGACGCCTGCAGTACGCGACCTGCACCGCCTCCAGGGCTCACACATTGGCTTCGACAGTGTCCAGG